>JAFLJL010005806.1:0-7500 GCA_018398815.1 Conus ventricosus | reverse complement strand
GAGAGAGAGACAGACAGACAGACAGACAGAATGAGATAGTGAGCTAGAGGAGACATTGAGACGTACTGAATTACTAAAAGGGTCTTGCAGCAAAAGAAAAATTGCGTATAAATCTCCGTTCTTTTTCCCATCACAGCTATACTATCTCCCATCTGAGATTCTAAAGAAAAAATACAGACCGTAATTTTGAGGGAGAAATGTTCTCAGAAATACCTTCCAAGGAAGTTAGGAGACTCGAAAAACAGCAGTTACAATGATGGATTTCAGTCACTGAATACAACAGTCCAAGCGAGTGTGTGTACGTGTGCCCGTGAGCGCGCTTATGTGCGTGCAGAGAGAGAGAGAGAGAGAGAGAGAGAGAGAGAGAGAGAGAGAGAAGATATTGACGAAAAAGATTATGATTATAATGATAAATGACACTGATGATGATGATGATGATGATGATGAAGAGGATGATTGTTTTCCCAATGGGAAATAATTAAAGTCGTGCTTCATAGTTGTTTTTTTTTTCCATTAAGCCCTTGCCCTCTGAAAGGGACCGAGCGTGCATTGTATCTGAAGCTGACATTAGAAAGACGCTCTCGCAAGAGAGAGAGAGAGAGAGAGAGAGAGAGAGAGAGAGAGATGAAATGGGAAAGAATGAAAGGGACCTGTAATTCTTGTGTCTTCCCGATTTCTGTGTCGGTTCATCAGATAAAACAGCAATTAGATGGCACTCAAATACAAGAAAACAAATGTTGAAAAGACAAAATACATCTTTTTTGTTGCTTATTCACAGCAAAAAGCTTCTTTGCTCTTTTGTGTTCACCACCCCCCAGAAAGCCGTTTGTATTCCTAAACGCATTACACACACATAACTTAGTATGTACAGAGGGTTAATAGTTAAGCGTCGTATTTACAAAAAGAGCCATAATGAATTTTGATGACAGCTTTGACCTTTCCGGCAGTTTAGTCTTGGAATGGGAAGTTTTGCTTTCGTTTTCTTATCTCTGGTCTTATTTGTTGATGTTTGGGGTTTCTTTTTGTATTCTTTGCATTTCTGTATTCTCAATCCGATTTTTTGTTCTGCCACAATGGTTTGCAGATGTAACTTTTTTAAAAAAATCCTATACGCTCTTTTCCATTTGTGGGCTGGAAACAAGTTTAAAGTGTAGATTGTTCTCTTTCTTTCGGTTCCTTCTTTTCTCTTGTTTTTTCTTCCGAGGAAATAACTGTTCTTGTTTAAAGTATAGACCATCAGCAAGCCCAGTCTGGTCAGAGGCAAAGAGTTTTGTCCCCTTGCAAATGCATCAAGTTATGTTGATCGTTTACCATGCTTCCTGATCTGCTTCTTCGCTCGCTGGTTGGTGGCTGGTGTTTGAAATTGTGGTTACTTACCAGACTTACCCCTCTGCGTATGGATTCAAGTCAAGTCGATAGCAGATCTAGAGAATGATAACTCTGTATCAGCGGATAGTAGCGCCTCGAACACATTCATTATCTCTTCGTGGCAAGTTTACTAAGTAACGCAAAGGACATAACCTAGATCTTCCAATGGATCTGGTAATGGGCCATTCCCTTCAACTGTATGCCTTTACCCAGCGGCGTTCACCTCTGTCTCGACCAGATCTGTTTCCAGGTCCGGCTTGGTTGACACTCTCTTCTTTCTCCCATGGAATTCCAGTGTAGGGTCTATTTGTCACGTTTCTTTCGTTCTTCATCAGGGTGGCCGATCGAACTCTACACCAATTTCACCTGAATCTTTGTTGTTGTTGTTGTTGTTGCTGTTGTTGTTGTTGTTGTTGTTAATGTTGTAGTTGTTGATAATGATGTGAGCGTGGTCGCGTCTCTACTACATGTTGGTGAATGCTTGTGGTGAAAATGCCGTTGGTTCACGTTCTGAGCCTTTGATGGTAAGAATACCACACACATATAGACTGTGAACTATCTGTTTGGTCCAAGGGATGACCGACACATTTAGCAGTGTACCACTGAAGAACACGGGCTCTGGGCAGGCGATATGACGGGTTGCTTTCAAGATGCACCATAGTGGTCCTCACACGCTGCTAGAGTAGGATTGTGTATTTGCAGTCTAATGCTTTCTGTTTCATTCCCGTTTTCTTTCTCTCAGAATCCCCTTATTTTTCTTTCTTTCTTCGGCTTGATCTTTCCACATCATTCTTGTAATGATTGAGGATTTTTAGCCTCCACTTGCCCATCTTCAACACCCCTTCCCATGCTGATTTTGTTCAATATATTGTTTAGTTAATCATGGGGAGGTAATACAATTTTCAGCAGATGTACGCATTCATGTGACGACGATGTTTGGGTTATCACACAGTAGGGGCTGACCACTTTTTGGACACACTGTAATCTTATCTTTTTTTGCCAGGTTATTGTTGCAAAGATGAAGAATTGTTAGCCCACACTGTTTCCGTGACATACGTATTTGTCAGAGACTCTGGACTTGGGGCAATGGAGCAGCTGCCTGTCTCATCGACAGCATCCAAGCACACATGATAACTGAATCCATTATTCCTCTGTACAGATCTGAAACCCAAAGTAATAAACTCTTTGGAAAAAAAATAAAATTCTATTGAATGGACTGGAATGGGCAAACTAAAAAAAAAACTCTCCACCACCAGCCCCAATCCACCTCCAGCTTAAACCTTTTCTTCCATCTGTTCTTCAGAACCTTTACAAGGTTCTTCATGTTGCACATGGGTGTCACATTATACACTCACTAATGCATTTCAAACCATTGTTCTTGACTCATTCACTGCATATCACGAACATCATTAAAGGTCGGATTTGAGCAAGGTGGGCAACGCATTTTATAGCTAACAGCTTGAACACGTTGCTCAAATCTGTTGTTCCAGACGTATTTTTGAGATCTTAAAACTATTTGTATGTTTTAAATCTTAACTGATCGTTAGATAGCAGAGAAATAATGTTTTCAATGGATGACAGTTGAATGTGGATTCTTCTTGAAAACTTGATGTTTTTGGTTGGGTATCTATTCATCTACGTCGATGATCTTAGACTCCATATAAATGTAGACAGTTGATCAATGGTGACCAGGAAAAGAAACCAAAGCCAAAATACAAAAGAACAACAGAAACGAAAGTGAAGGCAGTGGGATGGGGATATGAGATGGGTGAGCTTTGGGATAGGTATATGGCAGTTGGAGAATTCAATGTTGTTTTACTCGCACATACACTTGCTTTTTTTCCATTTTAAATGAACCACAGCCCTGTTACAGCCAGCCTGTAAACACAATGACATGAGGTGCTGTGGGTTCTACCGTGCTGTGTACATCCTCTTGCACTCTCATTCAGTCAGATCAGACCGTAGTTTACTCACTTCTTTGTTGAAAATGTCGTCAACAAAGCCATCGATATCTCTTTGATTTACGCTTCAAAGTTGAGGTTTCCCTCCCTTCCAGACATTCCTCCGCTGTAACTCTACCTCCGGCTACAGCTTCGCAACGAGCGGGTCACGGATCTCTCGGCTCTTGTCAGTTCAAGGCTTTGATCTCAGACATTCTGTCGTCCAGAATAAGTATAATCATACACGGGGGTCATCATGGTAATGGCTAGAACACACTGTACGTTATCTTTTTTCGTTACACACTGGTTAATGATGGTTGGGGCATATATGTGAAGGGTAAGATAAAACTGGTGGAATTATCAGCATTTGATTAAAAAAAAAACCGGAAATGTATGCGTCTGTTACTGGTTGATTAGTGTGGAGCTGGTCGGATGCTGGGAAGTCTGTAATGCACGTGGCTAGCTTTCTCCATCATCAGATTGCTGTGGACTAGAAAGTCATCAAGCAACTTTTGTTCAGCTTCACAGAAAAAAAAAGAAATAAAGATACAAGTTCCTATGCTAAGGAGGTCTTGCTAGTATTTAATCTTGGTTTTTAATTCCGGAGTATGCTTCCTTAAGGAGACAGCCCTCCTTCCCGCTGCTGACACAAAGTAGCGAGTACATGATCTATCAATTAGAGTGGACCAGACTTTGATTGCGAGAGTTAAACACAGAACAAAATGAAGATCTTGCTCATTATGTACATAAATGTAAATCATTTCATGTGGCTCGATCAGTGTAAAGGAATGTTTCGTTAACTGCATCCTCGATCCGGCACATGCGCATGCACCCATGCACACACGCACACACTCATCCGAATGCACGCACGAAACAACATGAACGCACGCAACACACACGCACTCATGGAGACTCCTGTGCCAGCGTGCACACACACACACACACACACACACACACACACACAGACACACACACACACACACCACACACACACACACACACACACACACACACACACACACACACACACACACACACACCACACACACACACACACACACACCACACACACACACACACACACACACACACACACACACACAACACACACACAACACACACACACACACACACACACACACCACACACACACACACACACACACACACACACACACCACACCACACACACACACACACACACACACACACACACACACACACACACACACACACACACACACACCACTTTTGTCGAACAAAATGGAAAAGCTATGGGTGATTAGAAACTGTAGCCTTGAGAGATCATCTGAAGAGATAAATACAGACACAAAGATGTTTGTTCCACACAGAGGGCACTTGGATAAAGAAAGAACGCTCTCTGAAGATGTTGCTATGAAATTGAGGGATGTTGAGATGCTGTGAGTTCGTAACACGACGATGGAACGGGAGTGTATAGCTACAGAAGACTCGACAGATATGAAGAAGATTCATCATTTACAGACTTGAAACACAAACAGTTTATATCAATACATCTTTTACCAGGACACAAGCGAAGGGAATAAAGCAAACGAACAACGTGGATGAAATTAGAGCATTCGAGGAACTGGTATGGCAGCATTGTTCTGTGTTTTCTGTAACTCACAAATTAGATGTTGTTGGTAACCAGCAAGAAGAGAGTTACAATAATCTTAAATATGAAAAGAACAAACCCACAGGTAGAGGTTTTGACTGCTTCCTCCGGGTGAAGATAGTCAGCATAACTCAACCACTGGACTTCCAAATATCGCACAAGACAAAGTCTGTATTGTAGTAGAAAACAGTTCAATTGCAAGGACAGAGTAGTAGATAAGACATTAACTAAAATTTGTTATGGTGCGAATGAAAGTCTTTGATACTGTATGTCTGTCTGTCTGTCTGTCTGTCTCTGTCTCTGTCTCTATCTGTCTGTCTGTCCGTCTGTCTGTCCGTCTGTCTGTCTGTCTGTATGTCTGTCTGTCTGTCTGTCTGTCTCTCTCTCTCTCTCTCTCTCTCTCTCTCTCTCTCTCCTCTCTTCTCTCTCTCTCTCTTTCTCTCTCTCTCTGTGTGCGTGCGTGCGTGCGAGCGCGTACTGTGTGTGTGTGTGTGTGTGTGTGTGTGTGTGTGTGTGTGTGTGTGTGGTGTGTGTGTGTGTGTGTATGTGTGTGTGTGTGTGTGTGTGTGTGTGTGTGTGTGTGTGTGTGTGTGTGAATATAACCAGCGTTCCTTACCGAATAAACAGCACGCAATGCCTCTTCGATTTCTCCAGCGTGGTCCACGAGTGAACACGTAAAGAAAAGAAAAGGGCCTTTGAACTGACAGCTGTCTGCAGCCAAAGGGCGATTACTCCGCGAGCCGTGTCACAACATATCGATCGAGTCACAAGGGAGGGCAAACGGAACAGGAAACACACAATCACAAGGAATTCCCCATACCTCGCGATCTAGTAATCTGAGTGGTAAAGTATTCGATGTTTTTATTTTTGTTTGTTTATTTTTTAAAACCCAGCTTCTTTGCTAATTCATTTCTTTTCGATGCTACATACAGCAAGAAAACAACGACAGCAAAAGCATGTCGCATAAGTCTCTAAGGTGTATTCAATTTAAAAGAAAAAAATTACTGTTGTGTCGAACGAAAGTGACAAATCACAAGACAAAACACGACGCGTTTTGACCTCTTTGGTCTTCTTCAGGCATGACAAAGAACATTCAAGACAACGAAAACGACGAACAAACGATAACTTATTTCCTCAAATTGGGCACAAAATGGACGTGGAATAAAAGCATATATAAAAGCACATATTGTTCCAGGTATAAAAACACATATTGTTCCAGGTATAAAAACACATATTGTTCCAGGTATAAAAACACATATTGTTCCAGGTATAAAAACACAATATTGTTCCAGGTATTCACATTTATCGCAGTTAAAAAAGCGTTTGCCATCTTATAACTTCACATCTGCTTCATTTAAACAGCGTTCATGTTATCTTATATTCTTATTTGCCCATTTTAAACAGCGTCTGTATGATCACGTTTATGTTATCTTATATTCTTATTTGCCCGTTTTAAACAGCGTCTGTATGATCACTTATTCACATAATGTTTGTTTTAAATAGCGTCTGTTTTATTACACGTTCACATCTGCTTGATTTAGAACGGCGTCTATCAATCTTATGTTTTTACACCTGGTTGCTTTTAACAAAGTTTGTCTTATCTTATATTTACACCTGCTTCTTTTAAAATGCAGTGTGTTTTATCATGTATTCACATCTGTTCGTCTATCTTATCACACATTTGCATCTGCTCTACTTTTGAATAGCGCCTGTCTCATCACGTACTCATTATCTGCTTCTTTTAAAACATTGTCTTTCTTATCACATTTTCATCTGTGTGTTTTAAACAGTGGCTGTCTATTCAAATGTTTGCATCATGCTTTAATTAGTGGTTGTCTATTCAAAAATATTTGTCACACTTTATCAGTGTCTGTCTTATGCTCTCTTTGTATCTATGTGTTTTGAGCAGCTTCTGTCTCATCATGCTTGTATAATATGTCTGTTTTTAACAGACATTGTCTTCTCTATTACTTACATCAGTTGTTATCTTTTCAACTGTTTTGTGTTACGTTGATCTTTTCTCAATGAGGTGAAGCAAAAAGTTAAGTACTGATTTCTACTGAAGCAAAAACAAAACTACTGGCCGCTAAACGAAAGCAAACAAACAAGCAAACAACTTACTAACCAAAAACGACGCGTTCTGATATGTTGGGTCTTTTTCAGGCAGGGCAAATACAGTTCAAAACTACGAAAACGAAGGAGAAAGAGAAAGTTATGTATCTCTTCGATCTGGATGCAGAATTTGGTCGTTGGTGAATACGTAAAACTATGGAATGGAGCTGAAGGTGAAGGGCGGAAGATATAGATTGAATTTATGATATTAGTAAAATGGGAAAAAAAGTAACTAGACTTATCGGAAACACGTAATGCGGCCCGGGCCCAAGATCGAACTCATTAAAATTTTGTCAAGGATCCAGACCGAATTGTTCCCCTCTCCCACTTTTGGAATATTATGAGATGGAAAATATTACGGGCTGTTTCCACCTGTTAAGGAAATATTTCACGTATACCCGTGACGAAGAGAACTACTGTATGAATTAATAATCACATGCTTGTGAGA
>JAFLJL010005805.1:0-13372 GCA_018398815.1 Conus ventricosus | reverse complement strand
AATTAAACTAGATAGTTTATTTTATTTAAGTCCCTACAAAATTAAATTTTTTGCTCATATTTTATGAGATCTGTGAATAACTTTTCATATGATTTCTTATTCTTCAGTGTGAGGTGTGTCATCTGCAACTGATTTGTCTAGTCTGTATTTTTTTTTTTAGCTTAACTCTTGATCTTGCTTATTTGTTGCTAGTATTTCGGCACATAAAACAAACAAATAGGGAGATATAGGATCTCCTTGTCGGCATCCTCTTCCAATAGAAATCCTGACGAAACCTTCCGTTCACTATAACATAAGACCTTATCTTTTCATAAAAAGATAATATCCATTGCTGTATTCCTTTTCCGAACCGAAAGCACGTAGAACCCTACTCATGTATGACCAGTCAACAGAGTCAAATGCTTTTTCGAAATCGACAGATACTAATAATCCAGCAAGCGGTTCACCTCAAAATAGTGAATTACATCATATATGGTTCTTAAACTGTCTCCTATGTATCTACCGGGAATGAAACCTGACGGGTTTCCTCATTTATGATTTGGGGTAGAACAGATTTTATTCTACCTGCAATACAGGCAGAAGCAATTTTATAAGTAGCATTTAGAAGTGAAATTGGTCATCCATTCTTGTTAATTTGACCTAGCATTTCATATATTTCAAAAAAGAATTTCACAACAAGTTCATTATCAACCAGATCACTGGGTGTTGTCATTCAAACGGTACTTCTAGCATGCAAGTGAACCGTTTCAATTATGGATTTTTTCTCAAAAGCCCATATTTCTGCTCCCTATTGTAAACTAGGCTGCTCCTGTGAATCAAACAACTCTGTAAAAACACTGAAGGAATTGCTATCCAACTTGTACAAAATGTTAAAAAGTAACTGCCTTCTTCACTCATGGGACTTATAATGACAAGCAAAATCAAAACCTAGTGGCGGTGAAATAAATACCAAGATGATTGTATGCATTAACCACAACTCTTCCTTTTTTCATCCTTTTTTCAGTGCATGCAAGATATCTCCCTTTATAAAACATGATTCGTTTTATTCATACTAACATTTCATTCTAATCTGCTTGCTGCAGGGACATACGACACTATTTATCTTATTCATATTCAATATTTGTCTTACTCATAACATTTTATTTCAGTCAGAGAACAGGGAAATGTCTATTCTACCCCACTTGCTCCTCCACCAAGTTTTCGGGCGAAAGTGACCTAGAAGCGGCATATTACAGTTCTCTGACAAGTAAGACTTTAATAACCAAAAAATAACGATTATCTACAAACAAACATACTGTGCAGGGTTATCCGTTTTCAATACTAATTACTAAACTTTTCAGATTTCAGTTTTTGTTTAATCCTGTGTTTTTCCTGGTCGTTTTCAATAACATCATTTTCGCGCAAACATTCTTCAAATGAGTCTCTGTCTTTCATGTGAAATAACACTACAGTCTTTAACTGTTCTCTAAAGTCTTTTAAAACTGAGTTATATTTCTGACATAAAATCCACACACTTATTCGAGCATGTCTTCCGCTGAAAGCTAGTTTCGACAAAGTGTTTCTCTTTTTAACTATGTCTTTTTCTGCTGAACAGTCATCTATATAAATAGCGTCTGCGTTCCCTCAAACAATATAAAAAAGCGTTCTAGACATTCACTCAGTTTATTGCTGGGATCAACTAAATATATTTCATCATCTGTCCATATAAACCTTCTATCATGATATGCTTTGTTCCATTTAAGTGTTGGACAGAAAATCACAATATGATTAAAATTTAACGATAAACTGTTTGTAATAAGTCTAGGACAAATATTGTTTTTCCACAACCAGTCTGCCACAAATCATTGAACAATGAGGGGATTTTATCATAAAGTTTAACTGCTCCATAGTTTTATAACAGAATTTAATCTAATCCAGTTATTATTTTTATCATACTCTCCGTCAAAACTTGTTCAGTATAATAAAACCCTACGAGGCTAAATGTGTAAGATTAATCCAATTCAGTTCTGTAAGATTGTTTCTATTTAAGTCAACATTGATTTTGTTGCTTGTTGTTATGATCTTAATATCCTCGCCATTGTGAAGAACGACGATGGTAACGTTAAGGCGTTTAACGTCTAAGTTTTGCCAGCTAATATTAATTCCTTTTATAAGGTCATACTAACGCCACAACCCATCCCTCTCCACATCTTTAAAGACAGAAATTTCAAATATCATTGTGAACGTGTCTCCTAATTTTCTGCTTGGAAAGAACTGTAATTTTGTAGAAGCTTCCTTTAAAACCGTTTCTCTTCTGTGGAGGATGTACTGTTTTTTCCCATACGGCGTTATTTCAATCTCTTTCCGACTATTGTCGTCCGGCATAAGACTTACATTTTAAAGGGCCAGAGTTGAATGCTTTTCTGAAACTTTTTTGACGGCTAAAATTATGTAAATGGGCTTATGAATTCAAATTTTATTTCCCATTCTAAATATGGTTCTAAGTGCCATTTGAGGTCAGGTTTTCGAACTATTTTATATTCATACTGGCCAACATTATTTCCCTCTAGATTGCGCAGTTGTTCTAGTTTAGGAACTTTTTGCTGTCGCCAACCTCTTTGCGTTTATAATCACCGTCTTTAGTGTACTCAAAACCATACAAAGCGCCTATCTCACCGTTCTGTTCAAAGTCCGCAACATCTGCAAGATCTTTTAATTCTAAGGTTATACACCTTACAGGCGCTAATGTAACTCCTGATTCTTCTGGCCCACGCGACATTATTTTTTAGTAACGTATTATTTTATTTCTAAAACAATGTGCAGGTTATCACATTTCACAACTTTCCCCCGCTTTGTCTTTGATTTTTATATTAAATGATCCGACCCTCCCACAAAACTAATCTTTTAAACTGTAAATTAGGGAATTGTATAATTTCATAATCGCAATATGCAGCCTTCCCTGACGGAAGAGCTCTTAAAACAGTTGAGGGCCTTCCATCATATAAGTTTTCATCAGTGCTCAGCTCATCCAAATGAACATAGAGTAATGAATGTAATGCAAGATCGAGGGGGATTTTCTCCCTCATAAGTAGTTTGTTTTGACGTAACTCTAAAACTATGAACGGCCCGATTGGCAGTTGTAAAGCCTAACATTTTAGCTAGCTCTTTATCAAAATAGTACCCTACTTCTTCTTCTTCAGGTTTGAAGGTCAACATTGTTTTCAGATTCGCATTTGTTAAGTTTGAGAGCAATGTCGAAGTTACTCATTGCTTCTTTTAGCGAGAAAAACCCGTAATAACCATCAGGTATGGTTAACTGGCTAACTAATTGGCCACTATTATTAACTTTTTTAATCTTATTATTCTCCTTGGCTTTGCTTATATTAAACCATACGACTTTGTAGAATATTTCATGGAGCGCGACCGTTTTGGTTTCGCATTCGTTATTAATAGCATGTTCTAAAAACGAAGGGCGGTCTTGAGTTGTTATTGTTACAAACATTTTTTAAAACAAATTAAAAATGAGTGCATTCAAATATACTGATGCAAATATTCTGTTGGGCCGCACTACAATCTTAAAAATATAACAACTGACACCCTAGACATTTCTGTGACCCAGACTGACACCTTTCATAAAAGGTAAGTACCCCATTAAGCAGATATCTTAACCCCCCTGTTAAAAAGACTACATCGCAAAAGTGTGGTTCAGTCATCCGATGCAGTTTTATCAGAACCAGTTAAACTTTGCTGTGTTTTGTGCATCAACTGGGTGTGGAGTGTCGTATGCTGATCACTTAAATCATCCTAATCCTTTGGTTAGGTCAGTGTATAGATTTCATTTCTATTACACCTTCAGACGTATTTTGACTGAACTGCAAGCACCATTACCAAATGACAAACCGTTTAATCCATTTAGCAACAGAATAGACATGAAGGCTTTTGAAAGAATCTGTAACGAATTCAATATTAACATCAAGACAGACTTTAGGCAAAAGTTGGACCGCAATCATGGCTTAGGCACCCCTTATTATTGGGGCGTGCACAGAAAATATAACTATGACTGGAATCCTCCTTACACATCTTTCTCTTCAGGCACAGCTGTTCACCCCGGGTCCATAGAGCAAGAGCATAAAACAGCATGGACAACATTTATCTTAGACACTTCTAAGGGCCTAACTAAAGCAGGAATAGAACGAATAAATGACTCTATTCGTACTTACGTTTGGTGTTTGCTAGGTTCACAAGCACAGGCAAGATCGAGCATAACAGATCCTTCTACTGGCTTTGATGCACAAAAACAATACTTAGCAAATTTAGAGGATGCCATTAATTCTACAGTTGATTTACCTTCAAGTATAAAAAGGTACCAGATGTTTTACAATACGCAAGATCAAAAGTAGACTTTGCTGTTGGCACTGGTTTACATGCTACCTTCTGACCTCAGACTCCAGGTAGGAACAATAATAAACTACAACAATGAAATTCTCGTTGCAGGAAATGAACAGAAGGTCGGACAAAACGACATAAATCTGAGCCAGTAATATTGCAAGCAGTAAAAAAACAAGATGACCCCCAAGAATAAGTCATCCAATCCCCGTGGCCCCAAAACCAAAGGCCATTGAAGACTCAGCAAAGCTCGCGGACTCTGTTCGCGATGACCATGAATATGAAAAGACAGCGCTTGTTCTTGGATTAACTGGCCTAGGATTACTTGGTCTTTATCTTACTAAAAATTAACCAACTATTAAGAGAACTAATGTCCATAAGTGCTCGGCCATAAAGCCAACTACTTTGCTTGCAGTAGACAAAAGCCAGCTGACAATACTCCCCAATATTCCTGGTAAAGGTCTATAGCTTTACTGGCTAATTTTTTTTAATAAACCCGCAAGATGATCAAGCTGTTTTTTTACCCATGATTTATCAGGTGGAGGCGATGGTGGCGGAGGCACTGGACTTTGACCTCCCCCGCCGCCTGTAATAGCCAACACCAGTGTGCTTATTGCAAATCCTAAGGCTGTTATAACGCTTGCTAATGTGACTCCCTGCTCTCTAAACAGTGTTCTTATTCTTTCTGCTAGCGTTGTATCTTCATATAAAATTTTTTCGATAGTTTCTCTTATTTATTCACTTGAGTTCGTAATTGGTCCCGGTTAGTAGTTAGCGCTTCTAGTCTTGCTGATCTTTCTTGCTCAAGATTTTTTAGTCTTTGGGCTATTCTTTCTTTAATCTCATGCCCTACGATGCGGTCGTCAGTCTCAGCGAGTTTTTCTTTTTCTCTTTTTATATGCTCATCTAGTTCACCTAGTTTTGCTAAATTGTTTGTTAATTCGCCTTTGATGGTTCTTAAAGCATGATCAAGGGCCGTTATTTCTCGCATGGGTAGCGGTGAGTCGTGTATAGTCTTTAATGCTGTTTCTTCTGAAAAACTGGTTTCTGCTTCTATTGCATTTATTAATTCGTCTGCCGATTGATTTAATTCTTTAAGTTCCATGTTTTGCATTTGGCTATCTGTCGGGAGTTCTTGTAGTGTGTTTTGAGTTTAGCAACTGCATCCTGATCTAATTTTGGTTTAGTAATGCCAAGGCGATTTTGATCGCTCACACTGAGCCTTTGTCTAATTGTACTCTTTTTTAAAAACTTTGATGAGTCTGGTTTAGATGTAAGCTGAACAAGTTGTCCTTGGTCGCTCCTCACAAACAAATGGTCATCTTCTAATTCAAAATCATTTGGGTCTATAAATTCGGGGGGTTCTTGGCCTAAACTTTGGTATAATGATCTGACCTTACTTTCTGTTAATTCACGCGCATTGAGAGCGTTGAGCGATGCTGTGTCAAAGGGATCATTTCACTCATGTCGTCTCCAAGATCAAAAAATCATAATCTTCTTCGCCTTCAATGCCTGCCATGTTTTTAAATAATTAACTTTTTATTTTGTTTTATAAAAAATGTCACAATCATATGGCTCGATTCTTAACCCGCATAGAAGTCTGAAAGAGCCCTTGGCGTGAAGGGAAATAAACGGAATATTATTGTTCCAAATAATCCATCTACTATTGATGCAGATCAAATTCTTACTGTCAAATTTCCAGACTTAGGAGCGGATGAATTGATTGTGCCAGGCTCTGCGCGTCTTACTTTCAAAATAGAACTCGCTTCAACAACAGACCCAAACAGGACAGTTGTCCAGAATCTGGGACGGGCAATTGTTAAGAAAATTTCTATAAAACTTGAGGGGCAAGAAATATTTTCTTTACACAATGCAGACATATTTTTAACCTATTCTGATCTATGGCTAGCCGGGAATGAAAGGGCTGATCTTGCGTTTCAAGGAATCGAAAATGAAGAAGCGCTAAAACATAGAATAGGCGCTGAAGATACTAAAGACGGCAAAAAGTATGTAGCCGTAAAGTTTGCGTATGGAAATCGCTTTTCCATTCCCTTAGATTTTGAGTTGTTAAAAGCGCATGCACCATACTTTCAAGGAGCATTAAAAGACAGATTGTCATATGAACTAACTTTTAATGAATACAAACGTGTTATCAGATCATCAGACACCAGAGCAAAGTACAGCATTTCTGACATCTCGTTAGAGTTTGACGTTGTTAGCAACCATGAATTAGCAGAGCTGATTGAGCACCAATATCAGTCAAAATTAGTAATATATTACGACAGAGTGATTCATCATACAACATATCCAGAAGCAGGGCAGACACTATATGGAATTTTAGTTTTAGCGTCGCAGCAAGATCGCTTAAGGTATTTTATTGCTGTGTGAAGATGAAGAACCGTTCAAAAGAGCAAGTGAAAAGTTTTTTAATCCTAAAATAACGAAAGTGCAATGTACAATTGACGGTAGTCCTAACCAAATCTACGCTAGCGGGCTTAGACCTTATCTCATTTTGACGAAATAAGAAAATTGTTTGGGGGCGGGGGGTGTAGAAGCCCAACAGTTGCCCTTGTTTTTAAAAAGATTTACATTTCACAAGGTTAGGCTTGATGATTTTTTAAAAAAAAAAATACGGTTTATGGATTGCCCAAAAGGGTCAACAAGGATAATCAGTTGCATGGAAGGGGGAAAGAAAGGTTAGGACTTTAAAAAAAACATTAAAATTTTTTTTAAAAAAGAAGAACCCGATAAACCGTTAATTTGTAATTTGTTTTTATTATATGATGCGCAGTAAATTTTAAAAAAATAACAGATTAAAAAAGTAGTATCTAAATTTTTTTTTTTTTAAAAAAAGCATTTTTGTTAAAGGTTTTACCCCAAATGTGCCTACGCGCCGCCAAAAAAAGAGAAAGTAAAAAACCCCAAACTTTAAAAACCTTCGTTTAAACCCAACATTAACAAATCCCAAAAAAAAATAGAGCAAGCCCTTTTTCAAAATACAGCAAAACCAAAGGGATTCTGCTCCCCTTTTAAGGGTGTTACATATGTTAATACTGGACCCATCGATTTTTAGCGCTCTATCAGCGGGAAACGGGGTGTTGGGCTTTTAAAGCAAGGGCATGGGGCGCCCCCGCAGCTTTACCTTAGGAGGTTTGTCTTTAGTTTTGGGCCCCTGTGTTCATTAGCTGTAAGTGCGGCCGGGAAAAAATTTAAAAAAATTTAAACTCCAAAAGACCGTTTGGTTTCCCAAAAATAAGGGCCCAAAACTTAGCTCGTTTTAAAATGAAAATAAATAAAGGCTAGTTGACTAAAAACATCACGGAGAAAAATTTTAATCGTTTACGGGCCCGTTTTTGATGACAAAAAAAAAGACAAAAGTTTGATTTTCAAAAAAAAAGGCAAGGACAAGTTTTTCAAACAGCCGGACGCCGAGCAGAAAAAAAAAGGAATGCTTAAAAAAAGGTAAACGAGCTTTTAAAACTTGTTCAAAACAGTCAAAAGTAAAAACGCCAAAAGGGGGTTTATACTTTGGGTTTATGAGCCCAAAAGCGAAAAAAAAAGCCCGTTTGATTTTGTTTTTGTTTAAAACCCGTTGTATTTTTTTAATTTAAAAAAAATTAGGTTGGTTAAAAAAAGAAAAAAACAGCATGGCAAAGGGTATATGAAGGTCCAAAAGAATTGTTTAAAAGGAATGCTTGAGAGAGAGGGTTATAAACCCCCACTGAATGATTTTTGTTTTAAAAAAAGTCATTGACCCAAAAAAACGTACAGGAAAAGGGGTTGTAAAAGAAAATTTTTCAATTCCAAGTAAACTAACAATAGACCCACCATTTAAAATTTAAGTTAGCTTTTTTAAATTTCGACATAAAAAACAATAAATAAAGAAAATCTAAAAGTCGGGGGTTCTCAAAAAAACAGCGGGGACTATTTTTTCCCCTAATGATTAACACGGGTTTTGGGCAGCCCAAAATGTTTACGCAGTTTGACGCTGCCGTGAAAGCTAAAATGAGGGTTTGGGTTTGGTCAGAGGGAAGTTTTTGAGTTTTAATTTAAAAAACAGGCTAAGTTTGCACCAATTGTGGAAAGGGGGTTTTACATTCCGTACTCGAGATTTGGGTTTTTAAAAGAGAGCAGTTTTAAATAAAGAATTCGGGCAAAAAAATTTTTCCCATGTGGTGTGTTCTTGAAAGGCGCTTTCATGCCCGCGAACACGAAGGGGGAGAGAGTGATTTAACTATAAACCTTACAGCAATGTCTAAACTTTGGGGAAATTTCCCTTTTCCCCGGTTTAGGGAAGAAAAAATTTTAAATCATTTTTGAAAAAACAAAAAAAACCCAATAACGGGAAATTGTTACACATGGGGGGGAAAAAGAAGAAAACAAATCTACTCCCTTTTTAAAGTTTTCCAAAAAACACCCAAACAATAGGTGATCCAGGCAAAATATGTTGACTTACTGCTGATGCTTTCACCGCAGGGTTTCCCAAATTACACATTGATACGAACAATGAGAAAGTTTATTGGCGAAAACTTAAAAAAACATTTAACAAACAAAAATTTCTGCAAAAAATGTTTAACAAAAATTGCCATCCTTTTAAAGCAGCGAGCGAACATAAAAAACATTGAAAAAGGGTTCTGAAAGATTTTAATACAAAAATAATTACCCCCAAACCGGATCAAAAGTTAGTTTTAAGAACGGGGGAAAAAAACTGCAACATTCTCCATACGTAGTTTACGCGACTTCGAGTGCTTTTGTTCCTTATAAAGGGGCCCAAAGCCCCAAAAACTTCAAAAAAAAACAGTTTAAATTGAGTTTATCAGATTTTTTCTTTTGCCTTCTTATTGTTAGGTCGGAGGGCGCTCATTCAGCCCCCAAAATTATATAGAGGACCAGTTTGGGCCCTAGAAGATTTTTACAGGCATGCAGAAAAAGTGGGGAAAGGGATTGTTTAATAATCTGAATTTATCTGAATCATGTTGACGCCGAAGACCAAAAAAACAGTTTGCCTCAGCCCCCTCCCTGTTGGAAATTTTTGGTTTAGGCCCCCTCATCAGACGCAGGAATCCCAAAAGTAAGAGCCCTGATCAATTAGCGGAAAATTCAAAAAGGGCTGGACAACAAATGCAATCTTTAACTATAGTTTGGGAAACCCAAAAACATGGGGAAAACTGCCCCTCTTTTTTTTCATAACTTGCGAGGTTAGACTCTATCTTATATTTTCAAGGGGAAATAACCAAACCTTCAGGGTTGCAGGGATTGCCCAGTCATCAGAAAAAATAATTTTGCTTTTTAAATTTAAAAACAGTTTTTTATGGGTCATGCAACCCCATGATGGGGTCTTAGATCATAGTATGTCCTTAAAGGCCTGCCCCAATTAAAGGGGAAGAATATTTTTTCCCCCGCTTGTATAAGGGGGGTTTTTCCCCTTTTGAGTAAAATGAACAGTTGGGAAAGGTTTGATGAAGGGCTCACTTCCGCCCAAAAGGGGCGTTCTTTTTTGTCTTAGAGGAAAGGACATCAGTTTATTAGATTTCCAGCATGCTAAGATCGTTTTTTCCAAAAATTTGAGTGTTTTAAAAAGAGGGGGGAAATCATGACTCCACTTAATGGCGGGTCATGTTTGTTTGGGGGAAAGGGTTTTTAAAATTTTTGAAAAGGGCCCGATGAAACATTAAAAGCCTGGTTTCCCCGCAAATTTCATTTCTGCGCCCCCGGGGTGAGTGGGATGCTTTTTAAAGTTTACCCGGGGTAAATGATTTATTGTCAGATTTTCCCAAAGATTCAGAAAGTTTTAAAAAAAGGATTGCGGGGGGGAAATTTTTTTTGGCGTCGCACCCTTACTGTTAAAGGGAAAAAAACAAATATTTTGGGCGGGCTATGTCCAAGTTTAAAAAGGGCTAACTATCTAAAGTATTTAGATGCAAAAAAATTTTGTTTTGGGGGGGCCCAAAAGGGGCAATCACTTCCCTTACGTAACTTAAAATGTACACAGGCGGCGATCCCAAAAAAAAAATTTTTAAAAAAGGGATTAAAATGGTTGAAAAGTTTAACGGTGATTTGCAGCGCGGGGTTCTTCTTTGAAGTTTATTAGAATTCCTCATGAACTCCAAAGACCTGCATAATGGGCTATCCATTAGCAGCGAAAGTCTAAAGTGGGGTCCAAAAAGAACCACCTAAAATTGTGCCCAATCTTCGAGGCCAAAAAAAAATTTTGTCTGTCATTACAGACTTCTACAATTTTATTTTAAAACAAGGTTTAAAGTTAACGTTTTTCATCGATAATTTCTTTTGATCAAGGAAAAGTTTTATGAAACCATACATCATGAAAACACTGATCTCAGAAATAAATCCACAAAATGCTTCAAGGAAAAAATTTTTTAAAACTGATGGGAAAAACAGCTGTTTTGGGGAAAAAAATATGGGAATCCCCACAAGCGTAAAGGGCGTCCCGATTTGGGCACCAGAGGGAACGAAGAAAAATTTAAACTAAAATTTAAAAAAAAAATTATCAGGACTTCAGAAAAATTTTATGATCAGCTTTTCGGCATAATGATGAAAAAAAAAAGTCAAATTAGACAAAAATGTTTTTATTTGGGGGGTTTCCGTTTTAGAATTTTCAAAGCTTTTGATTTTTAGAATTTTTTTTATGACTATTTAAACCCTTGTATCCCGAGGGCCCGAGTCCTTTTTTCACAGATAAAAAAATAGGGAAAAAAAAAATAAAAATAAAAATTAAAACAGGGGGGTTTACAGTTTGTTATTTAAAAATTCCCTTTTCTTAAATACTAAAAGAATTTTGGAAAATGAAGTGCTAAAGGGGCATGGGGATGGTTTGGGGTTAATCCCAAAATTTGTTTTCATTAATTTTACCCAAAAGAAAATTTTAAGGGAAAAAAAGGGATTTTCTGGAAAGGGTGATCAAAAATTTTAAAGGGGAAATCAAAAAGCCGTTTTTGACAAAAATTCATTTTTAAGAACAAAGGGAAAAAATTCGCAACCTTTTGAGGTCAAAAAACATTGGGTAAATGAAGCGTTGTTTTTTTAAAAAAACCACAAACAAGTAAAAGGTTAAAAAAAAAAAAAATTTTCCCCAAAAAAAAATTTTAATAGCCCCAAAAAAGGGGTTTTTTAATCCGGGTTTTTTTTAAACGGGAATTTGGGCCTTTTGGGTTTTGGGGGGGTTATCTGCAAATTCTTCCTTCACAAAAATCTTTGAGGACCGGTTTTTTGTTGTTTCCAGTTTTTTCGTAAAATTTAAAACCGGGCGGATTCATTTTTCAATTCTTTTTTTTTTCTTAAAGGGGTCAACACCCCCCCCAAAAAAAAGGATTTTGGCCCCGATTGGGGAAATGTCCCCTTCTGCTTCCCCCCGGGAAAAAAAGGGACCTTTTCTTTCAAACCAAATGGTAATAGGTTGCCCGGGTGGGGGGCTCTCCTTCAAAAGCATTTATTGTTTTTTCTTTTTATTTCTTTATGGTTTTTGGGCCCTTTTAAAATTTTTCATTATTCATTGCGCGCCAAAAAAAGGGGCGTTTTTCTAACCCCTTCTGTGTTGCGAGAAAATTTTAATAAGTTCTGTGATTTTGGTAAGAAAAAAATCTTTTGGGGTAATGTTTGTTAAAGTTTTAACTAAAGCCTGTGTTTTGTGAAACTCCCCGGGAAAGCCTCTTTTAATTTGGGAAAATCTATGTTTTTTAAAAAAATTGATTACTTTGGGCCCTTTTAAAATTTTTTTTCCTTTATCAACTTTAATCATGCGAGGGTAGTTAGCGGGGGCCCCGCTTGGGTATTCAGCTGTATGGCAACAGCAACAGCAGAAGCACTCTTTTGTGTTAATGGTTCTGCATCTTTGTACCTTGAAGCTATGTCAATGATGTGAGTGCGTACTTAAATCTTTTTCGTCTAATCCTATCAGAGGGTAAATATAGAAGATCCATTTGTTGGGTGTGCGTTTGGAGTTGTATTGGACAAAGTGTGGTCTCTGTATTCGCCTAGGCGCAGGTAAATAAATTTGCCAAATCGCTTGTTTAGATAACCATTCTTTTGCTGTTGTTCACTGATTTCCAGCTGCTTGGCTTAGCTTTTTAATTGCTGTGATGCCCTTCCAATACCTTTGGGCGAATAATAGATTTTGTTCATTTTTTACTCAGCCAATTATTATGTGCAACAAAATACACAACGGTCATACCCACGACAATAAACCCCATTTCTTGCATCTTTTGTTTTTCTGATGGTTGATAAAAGTCACGAATTTTGGTGGGGGGCAATGTCTGGACCGGTTTGCCTGTTACTAGATAATTTGTTTTATTGCTTTATCAACATTTTTTAAATGTGTAAGCTGCATGCCCCTGTTTTTTCAGTGTTGTCATTAATAAATCTAACTGCTCAAGTCTCTGCTTTTCATAGGCGTCTTGTGCAGCTGTAGTTCCTCCATAGCTTTGTTATGTCTTTTTCTCTCGCCGTCATCCCGCAGTTTACTAAATGCGAAATTACTTCCGCTAAAAGCAAGCGATTCACCACAGCGCCGCCTATCATTATGCGAGTGAAGCCATTTTTTATAAATGTTTTTTTATTTACATATTATACTGTCTGGGGAATTATTCCTTGGCTTGACTAGAAAATCTTTCGTGGCAACCGAAGCTGCAATGATAGCAATCAGCTTTGCTGGGAAACCTCAAAGTCTAGTTTGCCAAGATCTGCTGGTTTAATTCTTAACAGGACTTTTACCAAGGGATTGATTTCCTCACTTAGGCCTCCAATAACAGCAGAATGGTATACAAGGTTGTAACAGTTTTTTCGGTGGGTCATTTTTATAAAATAAAATAATTATAATATTAAAAAACAGCAGGATGATCCATACAGCTACAAGCAGCCTAAACCTTCGAACTTTGATGCCAAGTTGATGACCAAGCTTTAGCCCAAAAAGGAGAGGGTGTATTCTTGGCGCATGTGAAAAAACCGTTCGCTGAAGCAGGCTTACAGAGGCCAGACCAAAAGGGTGGCGGGA
>JAFLJL010005804.1:0-12640 GCA_018398815.1 Conus ventricosus | reverse complement strand
GGGAAGAGACAGTGATGAGTGCTGACAGGGGGGACAGGAGGACAGAAAATCACTCCGTCTCAAGGCGGGGAAGGGGGTGGAAGGAAGTGGGACGGGGCTTTCTTTTTGTGTCAGTCAGACGGAACTGTGCCGGAGAGAGAGAGAGAAAGACAGAGAACGAACGAACGAAAGATTTGGAGACTTGAGAGAGAAGAAGAGGGAGAGAGAGTGTGTGTATGTGTGTGTGTGTGGGGGGGGGGGGGGGCAGACAGACAGACAGAAAGAGATGCAGGAGGGGGGACTGCGGGGGAGAAAAGACAAGACAAAATTCTTTATTTTCGAGGATAATAGTAAAAGCACTAACGTGCTTTTTTACATCCAGTCCTCGCCTGAGTAGGGACTACAACATGCAGTGAAATCAATTATTGTAAGAAATCAAAGAAGCAAGCAAAGCGGTCATGTAATCATAGAGGAACATCAAATGAAATAGAAGATAAATGAAAAACAAAACAAAAAATAAGATAATAATAAACAAAACAACAACAAAAAATAATAATAAAAAATAAAATAAAAAAAAATGAGAATAATAATAATGAAGAGGAAGGAGAGAGCGGGGGTAGGGAGTGAGAGTGGGTGGGGAAACATATGTAAGTGTACTACAACGTACAAGATTGGCATGTATGAAAACAGAACAGTGAAGTGAATATGACAAAGTGCGTACATATTTTTGAACACACAAATACACGCACGTTTGCACGCATAGAGAGAGAGAGAGAGAGCGAGAGAGAGAGAGAGAGAGAGTAGAGAGTGAGAAGAGAAGAGGAGAGAGAGAGAGAGAGAGAGAGAGAGAGGGAGGGAGAGGGAGAGAGAGAGAGAGAGGAAAAGAGAGAGAGAGAGAGGAGAGAGAGAGGAGAGAGAGAGGAGAGGAGAGAGAGAGAGATGAGAGAGAGAGAGAGAGCAAGGCACCAATGCATTCATTTTTCGCAAGGCATGAAAATACGTAGAACGTATTAAGCAAAGTGAGATGACATTGGGGGGGGGGGAGAAAAAATAGAGAGAGAGAGAGAGAGAGGATGGAAGGGAGAGGGGGAACAGCATGAGATGTAATGATTTGAAATGGAACTGTACTAAAACGTACAATAATTAGCCTGTTATAAAATCAGACAGTAAAATGAACATGACAAAATATGTACGGGAATTTGGAACATACACACGCACACATGCACAGACAGAGACAGAGAAGAGAGGAGAGAGAGAGAGAGAGGAGAGAGAGGGAGAGAGAGAAAAGAGAGAGAGGAGAGAGAGAGAGAGGGGAGAGTGAGAGTGAGAGAGAGAAGAGGGGCGGAGAGAGAGGCAGAGAGAGAGGAGTGAGGGAGAGAGAGAAGAGAGAGAGGAGAGAGAGAGCGGCAGAGAGCAGAGAGAGGAGAGAGAGAGGGAGGAGAGAGAGAGATGAGAGAGGAGAGAGAGAGGAGAGAGAAAGAGTGAAAAAAGGGGACAACATATGATCCTTTTTCATAAGATTATATAAATATGCACACATATATATATCCACACACACACTTGCATATCACACACACACACACACACACACACACACACACACACACACACATATATATATTTTTATATATATACATACATATATATATATATATATATATATATTATATATATATATATACATATATATATATATATATATATATATATATATATATATATATATATATATATATATATATATATATATATATATTATATCTCCCCATACTTATACATTACAACATACACGTACATACATACATACACGCACACACATACACATACAGGGCCGCACTGTACATATATATATATACACACATACATACATAATACAAACATATACATACATACACACACACCGGTGATTATATATATATATATATATTATATATTATATTTATATAATATATATATATATATATATATTATATATATATATATATATATATATCTAGTCCTCTTTGTGTGGTAGCAATAAGGGCCTCGACCAGAGCCGCACTGATGTCGGTCGGCTGAAATACGTTCCAGACGGCCCCATGTCCAACCATTTTCCTTCATCTCCCTCTCTACTGTTCTCCTCCAAGTTTCTTTGGGGCGTCCTCTTCTTCTTCGGCCATCAGGAGTCCATCGTAGGGCGATTCTGGAAATGGCTGTTGTCTGCTGGCGGAGCACATGGCCTATCCATCGCCAACGCCTTCGTTTGACTTGCGTTGAGATGGGTTCAGTTTCTGCCTTTGGTGGAGTTCTTCATTGGTGATGGTATTCGGCCAATAGATGCGTAGAATGCGTCTGAGGCATCTGTTTTGGAAGACATTAGTTTGTTGCTGATGGTTTTGGTCATCTTCCATGATTCAGATCCATAAAGAAGGGTGCTTATTACTTTTTGATTTGAAGATTCTTAACTTGGTCTTCAGGCGGATATTCCTTGCCTTCCATGTGTCTGAGTGAGGCAAAGGCCTGGCTGGCTTTTGCAAGTCGAGCCGGATCTCCACCTCCCATCCCTGTATTAGACATCTTGGATCCAAGATAGGTGAAGTCGCTAACTTCCTCAATTTCGTTCCGTTCAGTTTGATGTTGTCTTGGACTTTTGGCATTCATTCTCATGCTCTTTGTATTCTTGGTGTTGACTTCAAACCAAGGTTTCCAGCTGTTGTTGCCATGGCATCTGTTTTCTCTGTATGTCTTGGTAGCGATGTGACATCAGTGCAATGTCGTCAGCAAAGTCAAGTCTTCCAGTGTTGTTGTTGTTACCATTGTCGTGGTCCATCTGATTCCCCTCCTCTCTTGTCTGTGGCGTTTTTCATAATCCAGTCCATGGCCAGGATGAAGAGGAAAAGGCGATAGGATGCAGCCCTGTTTCACTCCGTGCTGACATGAAGGCGACTGTGAGCTTGTGTTGCAGATCACCGCGAACTGAAGTCACCGTACAGCATTTCATTGACCCGGACAAGTTTTGCAGGGATTCCGTAGTGTCTCAGGATTTTCCATAAGGACTTCGGTGGATGCTGTCAAATGCCTTCTCCAGGTCAATGAAGTTGATGTACAAAGGCGTGTTCCACTCATTGCTCTGTTCCAGGCCCTGGCGCAGAGTGAAGATATGATCTGAGCAGGATCGTCCGGGGCGAAAGCCTGCTTGTTGTGGACGGAGGTTCCTCTCAAGGGTTTCTGACAGCCTTGACATCACAACCTTGCTAAATACCTTGCTAGTGAGAGAAAGAAGTGTTATGCCCTCCAGTTGTTGCAGTCTCCAAGATCCCCCTTTTTGGGCAACTTGAAGATAAGACCAGTTTTCCCACGCTTCAGGGGTCTGGCCCGTTTCCCAAACCTGTCTGAAGATCTCCGTCAGAATAGGGGCTGTCACATTAATATCTGCTTTCAACATGTCTGCTGTTACCCCATCTGCCCCTGGTGCTTTTCCGTTCTTCATGGTTTTGATTGCTGCTGTCACTTCTTCTAGGTCGGTGGATCGATGCAGATGTCAGGTCTATACCTGCCGGTTGGATATCTGCTAGCTGAGGGGGGTCTGGTCTGTTCAGAACTGACTCGAAATGTTCTTTCCAGCGCTGTAGTTTTCCTGCCTTTTCCTCAACGACTTCCCATTCTTGTCCTTTACTGGTACATCATTGTTTTGGAACCCCTTGTTTGCTGCTTGTTTATCTTGTACAGCGTTTTTAGATCATTTCTACCAGCTGCTTCCTCTGCTCATCTGCCCGTTTCTCGATGTATTCTTTTGTCAGCTCTTGTCATCTTCTTTACCTCTTTATTTATTTCTGTATATCTTCTTCTGTGCTGCTCTTTCAAGCGTTCTGATCTGGTGTTGTTGTCTTCTGCTTTGTCAGCTTTCTTTCATCTATCTTTTCCAGGTTCCTTTCTTTATCCACTCTTCCCTTTTTCTTTCGGCGGAAGCTAGACCTTTTCTCCCGCTTCCCGCAAGGCCTGGTTGAAGTGTCTATTGTTAACTCTTGTTGTTCCCTAGCGCCTGGAATCTGTTCTTTATTTCCACAGCAAAAGCTTGTTTGGTGAGGTTCATTCAGTCTGTCAGAGTCTATTCTCTGCTGACGTGCTGTCTTCCTCGTGTTCGGCGTAGTTTCAGGGAACGGTGGCCAACACAAGGGTGTGGTCATGGCAACATCTGCTCCTCTGTAAGCCCTGACATCTTGAAGGGGGCTCCTCATCTCCGATTGACTATGATGTGATCTATTGGTTTTTGGTGGTCCCGTCTGGTGATGTCCAAGTTGTTTTGTGAAACATCTCTGTGTTGAAAAAGGGTGCCTCCAATCAACAGGTTGTTCTCTTCACAGAAGTCTGCTAGTCTTTCTCATTATCGTTGATGGTACCAATTCATGTTTGCCATTAACATGCTCCCTCCGGTGTTATCATGCCCATCTTTGCATTCAAATCGCTAAGGATCAGTACCATGTCATGGGCGCAAATATTCTCGCTGCTGCTTGGAGCTGATCGTTAAATGCATCCTTGGCTTCTATATCTGCATCTTCGGTTGGTGCGTAGCAAACTAGAATGTCAGCTTGGTGTATTTGGAGTGGAATCTTGCTTCAAAAGTCTTGGTCCAAATGGTTTCCATTCTAGTAATGCTTTTTCTGTTTTTCTGTTGAGGAGAAGTGCTACTCCCTCAGAGTGTTGGTTATCTGATCTTCCAGAGAAGACAATGGTATGTCCTGACGCCAGTTCCTCTTTCCTGTGCCGGTCCATCTGACCTCGTGACTCCAAGATGTCCAGGCTGTAGTTGTCAAACTCTTTGACTAGTTGGGGCATCTTGCCAGTCTGGTACAAGGTCTGGACGTTCCAGCACCCACCTCATCTTCTGTTTCGGCTTCAGTAAATCCACCATCGGGGGCGCCAGCTCCCTCTGGGTTTGGCTGACGTCCGTCATCAGTCCAGTTGCCTGGTGTGCTTCATTGCCGTCGCCATCCGTGTCTGGTGCTCTGGTATTGGTTTCTGTAACAATCATTTTTTAAGGGGACAGGGTTGTTAGCCCTGTGCCAACCCCAACCTGGAGGACCAGTGTCACTTAGTCGCTTTACGACATTTCTGGTGACTGGCAGGGACGCTGAATTCTAGCAGTGCCACCTCCATAGGCACCCCCCGCAATCCCCCGGGGGTATATATATATATATATATATATATCAAGATACTTGATACATGAAAAAAAAAGAAGAAAAAAAATTAGAAAAGACAATTGGTTAAGTACATGAAAATGGAATGATTTATGCTTTTGAGATTACTTGGTATTACTTATGGTTTTTTTTATTTTATTTTTATTTATGTTTTTTTTTTTAATTATTTTTTACCGCAGAAGATGGGTAAGGTAAGTGTTTTTGAAAAGTTGTGGTACAATGGATTTGTTTGATGTATTCTGGAAGGGAGTTCCAAAAAAGAGGTTCCGAGTACGTTAGACTTGATTTATATAGGTCAATTCTGGGGATTTGGGATATGGAGTTTGTGGGAGTTTCTCGACGAGACTTTTGAGAATCGTCTCATTAAAGTTGTTGGAGCATTCCCGGTCAGAATCTTGTGCATCATTAGCCCCTTTGTTGTATTTGAGTCTCTGGCTGAATGGAAGAATGTGAAGATGTTTATAATCAGAGCTTTCGAGGCTAGTTTTCTTCAGAAGGATTAGTTTGAGCGCTCGTTTATGTAGGCTGAACAATGGTTTTAGTGTGTTTGCACTTGCAGAATCCATATAGTCGATGCATAATAACATGAGACTGATATGAGCATGGAAAAAAGTTTTCGTGAATGAAGGTCAAGAAAGTGTTTGATTTTGGTGAGCTGATAGACTTTCTGGGAGAGCTTTTGCCATAGTAACGTTATGTGGGGATTCCAGCTGAGACTATTGTCAATTATTAGTCTAACACTTTATGATGAGTGACTTGTTCCACAAGTACATTATTGAGGTGTATAGGAGGGAAATCATTGGTGAGCTTTTGTCTTTTTTGCTAGTTGTAATGTACATGAGTTTTGTTTTTGAGGGTGAAGTGACATATGATTTAGTTCGGTCCATTTTACAAGGTCGTTGGTACTCAGAGAGAGAGAGAGAGAGAGGAGAAGAGAGAGAGAGAGGTGAGAGAGAGGAGAGAGAGCAGAGTGAGAGAGAGAGGAGAGAGAGAGAGAATGCGAATGCGAACGTTTAATGCATATAGGCCACAGGCATCTTGCACAACGGTAGAGGGAAATATCGGGAACGTGGTGGGGAAGGGAGTGGGTTAGATGGCGGGAAAAACAACAACACGCACATACAAAATCACACCTTCTGATATACACATACACTTTCAAAGTAAATAACCTTAGCTCAGATATGATCTCACTCATTCAAATAACTATCCTGATCAACAAGCTCGTCATAACTCCGAATATGAGCGTTCTGACTTGGAAAAAGAAAAGAACCACACTTCTACAACTGATTTATTACAAAAGCTATATCTGACTGAAGCCTATTACATATTTCAGAGGCAGTTAACTGTTGTTGTCGACGCTTAAGTGAGTGAAATATGTGTTTTGCCACTGCACGAGATAATTGTTTATCTACACCATTCAAAAGAATTTGTACGGAACATTAAGATAGAGACCAAGAAACTGTCTCTTAAATCAGTAAACAAAGGACATACAAATATAAGATGTTTTTCATCCTCATCCACATTCAAACAATATGGGCAAATCTTGCGACGGGATTTTCACAAAATCTCTCAGTATTGTTTCTATTAGGTAGTACCCCAAGTTTGTCTGTGTCAAAGCCACTCTAAAGCAAAGATGTCTAGAAATCAAAGTAAGGACTAATTCCGAAACACACTGTAAAGATCTGTACAAGACATATCTGTTTTTATCCTAATTGATGCCGACCATTCTTGAACATACATGTCAACTAGCCTTTGTTTGAAAATTGGTTAAAAAACACTCTTACGTCATCCACACTTGCCGTAGCCATACATAATTAAATCGGTGTCCCCTAGAATTTCTTGATCCCTGTTACCAGCACCTTATGCCTGATCATCAGATTTACTTGCATAAGATAAGCCTGTTTAGGTAATCTATTCAAGCCCATATCTAATAATCTAAACCAATATTTCAATGCTTTCATGTATGAATTTATGTATAAGGGATGCCTGCTTAATTTGAATATACAAGTTTATTAGGTGTTTTAAGTGGAACGCCCAAGGAATCTTTTGCAGGCTAATAAAGTGTACTTTCTCAATGTGCTTAAAACGTTGCAGACCCATATTTCAGCTGAGTACAGTAAAATGACTGGATTTTGGAATCAAGATTTTGAAGAATACCTCCGAGACATTTCTTTGCAATTGTTAAACGCACGGCACAGAAGATAAAGTGCTTTCTTGCCTTTGTTACCATGTGCTCTATTCCAAGATTCATACTAAGCATGGTAGTAAATGTGAAACCAAGTAACAGTAGCTGTTGACTGTCTCGATTTCTTCACCATCATAATACCATTTTTCTCGTCTGCCTAAATAGCCTCCCTTCCTGAACACCATGACTTTAGTCTTAGATTTGTTAACATCTAATCTTAACTACAGCAACATGTTTTCAATGAGTTTAGTTGTGCTTGTAGACCACATGGTGTAGTAGAAATTAAAGCTACATCATCGGCAAAGAGCAAAATGAAGATCTCAATAAAATAGGAAGCAGTTGCACTCCATGGACCCCCGTATCATTAATGTGGTTGGCAGTTGGTTAATGAAGAGTGAAAACAGTGTTGGACTCAGTCCACATCCTTGTCTTACACCACAAGGGCAATAAAAAAAACTCCGAAAAATCTCCATTGCATCGTACACATGAAATGAGAGAATATACATGGACTTCAGGCAACATATAAAAATTTCACTGTATCCCTTCATTATACAGGGTTTGTAGTAATTTGTCATGGTGAACTGAATCAAATGCTTTTCTGAAATCCACAAGGCAACATAAAGTTTTCGACCTTTTGAACATAACATCTCTGGACAATAGTGTATAAATTGAATATTTGATCAACTGTTGATAATTGTTTCTAAAACCAGCTTGATTTTCAACAATTATATTATTTTCCTCTAGCCACGAATATAGTCTCTGGTTCAGAATTGAAGTAAAGCATTTACAAGTGACATTAATCAAAGATACACCTCTATAATTATCAGGGTCGTCTATATTCCCTTTTTGAAAATAGGACTACAATGGCTTTCGACCATTCATGTGGATACACGCCATTATCAAAAATTTTGTTTAAATAACACAGTGAGAAAGTTAACAATAGTTTGACCGCTGTTTTTAGCATTTCTCACATAATACATCTGTGCCACTTGCTTTTCACAGTTAATTTTCTTCAGTGCTTTTTTACTTCGTGGTGCGTAATGACCCGATTCAGAGGATGTCCTGTCCTCTTTTATATCATGTTGGGGGATAAGTTTGGTTCACTGTATAACTTTCCTTTAAAGAAACGATTCTTCTGAAAATGTTCAACCAATTCTGTGTTGTTGATAGTACACTCATTCTCATTCATTCTCAGTCCCAAACATTTGAGGCGGTTCAGAATAAAGCTGAATTTTTTACGTTAACACTTAGTTTTTCAGCCGTTTGCCTACGGTAACTCGTTTTTTACATGTCAGTAGTTTCCTGTATATTTTCTGCTTTCAGCATAGGACAATCTCATGTCTTTACATATACATTTTTTGTTAGTGATATCCTTAATTTTGTCTGTAAGTCAATTTTCCGTCATGGCATTTACATTTCCCCATCCGTTTGAACTTTGGAGTACTCGTAGCGTCTTGTAATTCTGTTTAGCCTTTTTGCATCCTCATCAAACCATTCAGATCTCTGAGATTGCTTCTTAGTAGACACTGTTTTCTGCATACACTTACCAGTCTAAGCAGATATTGCGTAAACAAATCATTGCTGAATCAACATCTTCATCAATCAGTTCCATTGCTTCCTTTAACATAGTTATACCTTCGTAATCTTTAAGACAATCTTTATATTCATTTTCGTTGTCCACATTCCACACTATTTTTTCTCTACCACTGTCTTTAGGCAATTAGCATTCTGATAGTTTCCTCATTCATGACTTTGTGTACAATGTTAGTTGTACGGGTAGGTGATCTGAGTTGATCAACTCTTTTACAATTAATGTATGTCTGAGAGATGAGAGGGAAAATTACATGACATCAAAAAGTAATCTATAACGCTGACCCTTTTCTGACACGTAAGTACAACCAGGTCACAATTCCATTTTGAGGTACCGTTTACAATAAAACAGCTGCAATTTGCACAATTCATAGCTGAGTCCAAAGAGATTAATTTCATATCATCAGACTTCTGGCAAAAGATTTATGTCGGGTTTCAGCACTGCTGACCGTCTGCCCAAAAATGTCATCATGTAATCAAAAATTTCTATCTTCAGTGCGAGCATTTAAATCCCACATAACAGATAGAAATCGTTCGAATTTCTCATACAAATACATAACACATTCATCAAGTACTTCTATACCATATCATCAACATTGCTTCTCCAGTAATGGAATCATATGGTCGAATATAGGTTGAAATGAACATAACATATAATCACAACCAAATAGCTCTTTTGATATTTTTAGCACAACTACATCATCATTTTTTTTTTACTTGTATTTGGGAATGAATTTAGAAAAACACCTTTGACACAAACAAATTCCTCAGAATATCTCCCTGCTTTGACAGTTTCTGAGCTTTGGAAATAAAGAATCATAATCTGAAAAAAAATTGAATCAAAATCTTCTGAAATAAAAGTTTCGGTAAACGTAATGAATTGTGGGTAGTCACAAAGTTAACAAATTCTGGATCATGCAACTTTTCATACCATCCACGACGTTATAATTAAAAAGCTGACGGATTAGACATGTTTTGACCAGACAAATTTGAACTGTTACACAAATAGCTGTTTTCGGGCATTTTTCTGTTTAGAAAAAGTACCTATTGTACCCCGTGCCCCTTTCATGTACCCACTGGATAGCATGACGCCCGGCCTACTTGTCATTTGTCTTTTAACTGACATTCAGGAGAGGGAGCCTGTCTCTGTGTGCGTTTTTCACTGCAACCAGACTGATCCTCTTAAAGCCTCCCTGATGTACCCTGGCTGCCTTGGCTAATGATCGTTGGTTGGTACTTCCGTTCGTGTTACCACCCGGCTAACTTCCGCTCTTTGCATTTGCTCGTGTGGTAGGACGAGAAAGTCTTCTGTACCATTCTAGAGGAATCTTTGCCCTCGCCTCGATCGACCTTCAGCGGCGGCCTGCAGAGGTTGATCTCCAGCTCCGCTGTCACACATGCCGAAATCATTCTAGTTAAATCTGGAACTGACCGACTGGACGGAATGTCAGCCTGGACATCTGGTCCGTGGTTTTGCTGCTTCGTTTCCTCCTTTTGAGATGTCGCTGTCTTCATCTGGCAGCCCTGCCTCTTGTCCCTTCAGGGTTGACTCCTGGTTATCATCGCACACTGAGGTGTTGTCTGTAGTCATGTAATATATCAGCAGCAGCCAGACACGCTGCTTTCCTCTGGATCATAATCTTCATCGCAGTTGAAGGACAGGTTTGCAACCATCACAGTGTCTGTTTGCTGATCATTACAGGAAGGCTGCTTCCTTTCATCTCGTCCTTGTTTGTTGTTTCTAACTGGAATCCTTGTTTGACTTGTAGTATGTCCTCCATCCATTCGTATTTTGTTTTGTTTGCAATATTTGCTGTAGTAGCATTGTCCAGGTATCTATTTTTCCACTTCTTTCATCATCAGACGAAAACTGCCTGTCTTGAATGAAACTGTTTTTTCTTCCCATTGTGACGATTCTTCGGTGCTCGCTCCTGAAGCGTGCTGATGAAAAGGAGAACTCTGATTTATCATGCCTTTCAAAAGAGAGATACTCATTCATTGGGAGTCTTTTCGAGCTCGAAGAGTTTTCAATGTTCTTTCTTTGTTCTTTGAAACATTATACGATGTTCGACCGTTTTTGACTGCTTGGCTGTAACTCATGTGTCCAGGCACTACACGTTGTTCTTCAGTTCTTTTTAAAACACCCTTGATCTTCTATTATTCCTATCTCTGTTGAAGTCATTGTAGTGTCTCTGATTCTCAGCCGAAGCCGGTGTGTGGTATTCTGGCGTTTCCTTGTTGAAAATCATGGTTTCTTTGCCCACAGCGAAGATCAGGAAGTCTTTTGGGCCCAAACCTTTGAGGATATTCTTCCACTACAGTTTGCCTTCCAGTAATATGCCTCTTTCCTTGTTTGGTATGGAAGTTATTATTTCTCTTTGCCTGGTGGTGAGTTCTGCAGAAATCCTGATGTTGTCTCTACGTAGCGATTCCTCAGCTCTTGGTCTTGCGAATGTCCAGTTTATCTGACACTGTGCATCTGCACACTATTGGTCTTGGTCTGTCTGCTGAGTCATTCCATTCCCCACTCTGAATGCCGGTCAATATCATTGTGACTCCAATTTTTCCATACGAATATGGTTCAGAACATCAATGATTACATCAGTTGTTGGAAATGTGTACGTACCCCCTTCTGGTATTCCTGTGAATCTCAAATTGCGGCTCTTCAGGTCTACTTCATTTGATGGACCTGTTCCTCCAATCTGTCGAGTCTTTGACTAATCAGTTCAAAATTCTCGTTCACAACTGCAATATCTTCTATTGCAGCATTAATGTCCAAACTATTTCTCTCAGATGCATGTTTCAGTGAATTATGTCGGTGTTGAGTTTTCCTATTGCGCTGTTGAATTGTTGGAGATTGTGGCTAAGCATGTTACTGAGGTTACGGGGCAGTGTCAATTCATATTTGCATCATCTGACTAAAACGCCAGTCCATCATCTGTATCAGATTGCCACATCATCACTTAACGAAGAAGTCGTCATTTTGCTCCAGTAGTATATTGAAAGGAATAATGTTTCTCACACGATGATAATTTGACAGCAGTTTTTAGTCAGATCGTGTGCCTATTTCCAACATCGCAGCACGAAGAAAAGAATTCCTTTAAAGCGCCTGTTTTCCTTCAGTTTGTAAACACACCGTGCTATTCCGCACGCGACACTGTCAACCAGTTGAACACCTTCATGTTCACACACCAAGGACACACCGAGAGAGAGAGAGAGAGAGAGAGAGAGAGAGAGAGGAGATGGCGAGAGGATGAGAGGAGAGTGAAAGGAGAGAGAGAGAGAGAGGTGTGTGTGGGGGGGGGCAGCAGACAGACAGACAGACAGAGATGCAGGAGTGGGACTGCGGGAGAGAGAGAGAGAGAGAGAGAGAGAGAGAGGAGAGAGAGAGAGAGAGAGAGAGAGAGGAGAGGAGAGAGAGAGAGAGAGAGAGAGAGAGAGACGCAGGACTGGAGTGAGAGAGAGAGAGGACAGAGACAGAGACACAGAGACAGACAGACAGACAGACAGACAGACAGACAGACAGACAGACAGACAAGCAGACAGAGAGAGAGAGAACGAACGAACGAACGAAATGTTATTTAATCAGGGTAATGAGATAAACAAATTGCGCATGCTTTTTTCCACCCACCCAGAGAGAGAGTGGGGGGGGAGAGGGAGGAGAGAGAGAGAGAGAGAGAGTGAGAGAGAGAGAGAGAGAGAGAGAGAG
>JAFLJL010005801.1:0-13083 GCA_018398815.1 Conus ventricosus | reverse complement strand
TTTGGCCATTCATTTCCCCCAGCCTCCCCCCATCCCGATACAACACACACACCCAAAACACCACCCACCCAAAGACGCAGCCCACACCTACACACACACACCTGCGCGCGCACCACAAACGCACACACACACACACACACACACACACACACACACACACACACACCACACACACACACACACACCTGCGGGGCCGCCGCGCGCACACACACACACACACACGCAACGCACGCACGCGCGCGCGCGCGCACGCACGCACGCACGCACGCACGCACGCACGCACCGCACGCACCACACACACACACACACACAACACACACACACACACACACACACTTATATACGTCCGTGAAGTGCGCTTCAAACAGTCAAGGATCTTCGTTTTCCTTTGCCAGTAGTCATGTGCACACGTAGAGGTATGGGGACTCATTCCAGTCTTCTACGTTGCCCAAACCAAGACTTCCTCGGTCTGCTTTCCCTCCTCTGCCCTCTATGTCCCGTAGAATGGGACTTGCCAGATGCATGCCCGTACCAGGCGATCTTGTGGCTGTCGATAACCGCGAGAAAACTTTACGGGGCACCCTATTGAAAATATCAAAAGCGCGACATCGGGACGATCGTGCAGTAATGGTTTAAACAAAGCTTTATTCAAAAAATATCATAGTAACAATGAAAAGAATTGTGAGGACAACAAACGAGGGGTTATAACATGTGCTAAACTTATACGTAATTAACAAATTCCGACAACGTCCGAAAGTTGACGATAATAACAAAAATGTGAATATAAGGAACATGTAATAATGAAAAATGAAAAGAAGGGCTTTTAAAAATTTAAACATAAAATTACCAGATAACGATGTACACGTGAAAAGAAAACAGTACGAGATAAAAAGAAAAGATAAAAATAATTGTGGTCCTGCATCAGTACACGTAAAAAAAGCAACACAAATTTAACGAAAAAAATGAAAATAATTGTATCCCTCCTGTAAAAAGAAACCCACCACGTATTACTATCATTATCAACAAACCTCGTACATCCCCTGCACGCTCAAATGTAGTAGCACACAGAACATAAGAGACTACGAAGGACAGCATGGTAAAAAAAAATGGGCACAGTAAAAAGCATGAGTGTTTTAACTTGCACAGTGGGACCGAAACTAGAACCAGAAGACAGGGCCCCCCTAGTTATGTGTAAATGACTCTAAGGGACGTGATATCGGACACCTATCTTGATCCAGTGTGGACCGATTTTTGTCCATACATGTGTTGTCAACCTATGGTATCATGTTTTTTTGATATTGATATTGATTATGTGGGTCTGTGGTGGCGGTTATGATGGGTAATAAAGACGGAGTTGAATGCGATGGTATTGATGATGGTGATGTTGACGTCACATTGTTGACGCTCAAAAAAGAAAGAAAGAAAGAAAAGAAAAACCACGGTTTGTAAAAATATTGAAGCCAGGTAAAATTGAAGAGCGATTTTTACAGGTGATGGTAGTAATGTTAGTGATGATGACGACAAAGTTGGTTATAATGACGGCACTGGTGGTGATGGTGTAATGACGTCATTCCATTTGGTGACGCTCATGGACATATGAGTCAAGAACAGCCCTGTGAACATGGCGCCAGTGTGTCAACACAGTGACGATCTTGGATTCGCTTGTCGGTCAGTATCAGCCCATACCACCCACACACAGACTGGGTGTGGCTATGGTTTGTCATTGTTCTAAATTTCAAGTGGTTCGGGCTGACGTTCAATCGTATTGTTTAATTTTTCTCGGATTCTGTCGTAACAAGGTTTGTTTTCTAAATGTTTGGTTTTAATGAACATTAATGAGGGGGCCCTGGTCAGATGGGAAAGTTTGATCTGATCACGTTCAGTTAGGTTTGGCACGTTAATTCTACAACTGTTTTTATTTTGATTCATTGATTTGGTTCTGTCTTAGGGCACTGATCCGAATTTTCATTACTTTAAATTTGATTTGATTGATTTGATTCTACCCAGGTTTTGAACTATTTGGATCGTTATCATTCAAATTTGATTGGGTGCAGTATGGGTTTTTTATTGAATCTGGTCTAATTCAGATACATTAGGTTTGCCTTGGAGTTAGTTACAAATGCAGATCGAAGGTACTTTCATGGAGAACCAAGTGAAAATAGAGATAAAAACGTTGTAGGGGAAAAAACCGTTTTAACCCGCCGCCGTGGTGAGCGTCGCGACTCCCGGCTGGTAGGTCGTGGGTTCGAATCCCCTCAGAGTCATGTGGGTTTTTCTGCCCGGGCCCGGCTCCTACCCAGAGTTGAGTTTGCTGCGGACTCATTTGGGAAGACTGGGACCACACAGTCGAGTTTCATCCACTTAATGGCTGCGTTTCTGAGAGTGTTGCTCAAATTTCCTGACCAACACTGCAGGTGCCTGTATCTCTCGGGCCTGGTTGACGCCGGGATATATTTTTGAAAGGAAGCGTAGAGTACAGCCCTGTCATGTAGTCTCAGACCGAAATAGAATCCGTAACATCATCTTAATCATCCTCATTCTCACAGATCAGCATAAAGAATGTCTCAAATTTTTGTGGCCTCATGCCCTGCTCTCATGGTGACATCATTTCGATGCCCTCTCTACTCTGTGGCCATGGTTTTGGTTCCGTCGGGATCACCGGTATCGGCGAGTCCATGGGGGCTGTCTTTGGACGGACGTGGTGGCGCCCCCGGAGGGAGAACTCACTCACGCCGGCTCCGCGACTAAGCAATTATTGTCGTCAGTAGGGGGCTTATAGGGGGTTTGTCCTGCGTATGTTAGATCAGAACAGGCGCCACTGAACACCACCGAAGGGGACTCGGCAGCAGGGGCAGTGTCTCCTCCGGTGGGTTGACGACTTGACATTGACTGCTCCCTGTGGATTGCCGGTGCGTGGCTGCGGCGGGGCCGCCCGAGCTGTGGATGTGGACGGGGTGTCGGATTTGAGCGGCGTGGGTGCACTGCCTCTGAGATGGCCAGAGGTTGGGACAGCCCAAAAAAAAACAACAACAACAAAAACAGTTTTGAAAAGGGGGGTTCTTTACTAGCAAATCAAGAGGAAATTATCTGGGGAAAGAAAGTAATTACAAGCAAAGAGTCAATTTTTTTTCTCGTTGTCTGTAACACATGGGTAACACATGTAATTTTCGGAAAAAAAATCTTAAAATGAGGTGATCTTTATTATAAAATAATTTCTCATGGAGAAGCAACATTTTTCCCGGGAAAACCTCAAAAGGGGGTGGGGGTGGATCTATTACAAACACAGCAAACATTTCTGGTGACAAAAAAATCTTTCAAAGGAGCAGTCTATACTGGGTCAGAAATCTTTTTACAGACGAAGTGGAAATTTATGAAAAGGGGGATTAATCTATTTTCAAGCAAGCGAAAAGGGTTTTGTGGAAAATCATTTGGGGGAGGGAAGCTGTATTAGGATGTTAAAAGCTATTACAGACAAGCGAAATTTCTCCAGGAAATCAGCCCAATACAGACAACGAGAATTAATTTATTCGAAAATAATGTCTGTAGGATTAACAGTCTCTATTGGGCAATAAATCTAGAACATACAATTACAAAAAAAAAAAGGAAAAATGTATTATTTAAAAGGAGGGAGCGATCAAAAGATAGATAAATCTATCAAGACACAAAATGTACCATTCAAAAAAGAAAGAAAGAAAAAGTTATACAAAAAACAAAAAGAAAGGATGATGAAACCTTTAAGGGAGAGAATATGTGTTCAGTGGATTTCAGTCGTTTCCATCATTCAGTGGCTATTGCCTCCCTTTTGCAGGTGCACGGATGGATGACGGGGCCCAGGTGCGCAGATGAAGATGGTGAAGCTGACCGTAAGTGACCAACCAGCCTGACCATGGCCATCCATGAGAGGACGTGTGTTGAGAATTTCCGCATAGAGTATTGTCTGATCAGAGAAAATCTCTGTACGTGGTGCACTGAAAAGGAAAACAAGCAGTGCTTGTTTTTGAAGAGATGTGCTCTCTGACTCCTTTGGGTGTTAGAAGCTTTTATCGTGTTTGCATCCAAATTAAGTTTAGTTTTTTATTCGGGCCCAAAAAACTTAAGCAAGTTTGAGCTCTCTCTCTCTTTTGACCAATTATTTAGAGTAATATGTGTCGACAAAGGCGGTTGCTGGATACTTTAACATTTTAGATGATCATACCTTTACTTGCAAACAGCTCGTGGTCCGAAAATATTGGCAAGAATTTCCCCGTGTAACGACATTGCCTGAATCTGGAATTTGGTCGAAAAAGTGGCCTCATTTCTTTGAAATGTGGGGTTAAAGGATATCCTGTCAGACTAACTTTTGTAAGAAGTAAGTATGGAAGCCATCTCTCACGCAGATACATTTAATGACGGTCTCTGGTTTGGGAAAATAAAGTTTTTCGCATTCGGTGTCATGAGCAATGAACGGCGCTTCTGGTAATCACCTGACTATGTCCCGCTCGAAAATCAGATAGAGACTGTAACTGCACATGCCCGCTTTGAATTCTTAAAACAATGCGAGAAAAGCTTTTGTCTGCGATGGATTTATCCCATTGCCACTTAAACAGTCGGGCGCAATGTTGAAGTTGAAAGCAACAGGCACCAAGGACCAAGTGGGGATCTCCTTGCTCGTGCTAATCGTGTGCTCCACTCGAGCGGTCGGCTGTGTGGCATTTTAGGCGAGAGAACTTTTCCACTGGCATTGCGTTCAGTGATTTTTCCTCCTGTAGGTTGAAATCCTCCTTTTGAAAAGCCCCAGAGGCCCCTCTCCAGATCAGAGCCAATCCGAGGAGAAAAGTAGAGGTGGGTGGGGGAGAGACTGAAATACGTCATCGGCATGGAATTGCCACGCTCTTCTTCTTCTTCTTCTCCTTCTCACTATTATTGCTAAGAGTACTTACACTATAGGTAAAGCTCAAGCGCTCAATTCACACTCTGGTTTACACAACGGCTGCCTACCCCGCGCAGGTGGAGCCGACGCTTCATTCAGTCGTCTGCCATGATTCTCGCAGTAGTGTACTGACAAGTTGCATGACGTCACTCCGTAGGCTTTCCTCCCTCGCTGTAACAGTGGATCTCCAAAGTCATGTACGCATTTAGGATGGGTTCACATGATTGGGTGGTGGTGGTGGTAGGGAGGGTGTATCGTAATACGATAGTGTACTCCGCTGGACTCCGGCTTCTCAGAAACCGCAGAGCAATCATAGCATGTAACATGAAATTGCCATCCGGCGAAGAAGCGCGTGTTTTGAAAGAATTGCTGATATTATAAAGAAATCCTGGTTGGAAGAGAAGGCGGAAACGTGTATGTGGCTGCATAAAAGCAGGAAAAGTCTGCACGAACCGTGCAAGACTCTGTCTCCAAATCGGCAAAGCATATCCTGATTCTCTTTGTGTGGTGCTCAGACGGTAGCGGTTTTTCTTTTCTTTCAGAATTGTGATATTCCCAAGCTGATTACAGGTTAAAAAAGCAAAACGTTTTGAGCTCCAAAGACTTTGCCCCCTGACGCCATCACGAGCCTTGGTTCTGGACCCACCTGGGGCCTTCTGCAGCGCCTGGATCCATGCCTAAACATTGCTCCGTTTTCAATCCCACGACAGCGTTTCCTACGTGATGTGTCGTCGTGTGACATGCCTTTAGAGAACCAGTGTGACATGCCTTTAGAGAACTAGTGTGACATGCCTTAGAGAACACATTGTTCTATACCAGACTCAGACCTGCCTACCGACACGCTTTTGGCGTATTTTGTACGCCATTTTTTAACACAGGGTAACAACAATTTCCCTCTCAAATGAAAAAAACGCCAAGCAAAAATTGTAGCAAAGTTTCGTTTTGTACACGACACCGGGCATTGCTTGAATTCTGAATTTGAGGACTCTTACCACCGGATATTGCTCATAGCGGCTGCTCATGCGCATCCGTTCTACCGTTTGTACTCGGCGCCTATTCTTGTCAGCACGGCTTAAACGTATTAGTGTGTGAATTTGCAAAATGTTCACAACTAAACTGATACAATATTAGATTTTATGTATACATAGAAACTGCTTCAAAACAAAAATGAACTACTCCTGTAAATTCCAAAATACACCTGTTTATGTGAGAAAGTACACCACAGAACACTTTTTGGGTGGGCGGGTCTGCACATCGTTCTAAACCATGTGGTTCTCACATGGAAACAGCATTGTGTGATACAGACCTAAGTGAAAACTCACCGAAATCTGTCATGGATGATTCCACTGGGAACAATGCAACATCCCTCTACAGCCACGATGTTGAGAAGATACCACACAAAAAAGCCAGTAAAGTAATGACACGTGTCCATTGTCTCCAGGTTTCAAGCTGATCCTGATCATCGTGGCCTCTGTGCTGGGAGCACTGTGCCTCGTCTGCATCATCGCCCTCATCTGTCTCTGCGTCTCCAACAGAAGGTACGTCCCCGCCTCGCTGTATCCGTCCGCCGCAAACGAATTGTCAGTTTATTTCCACATACCCGGATCACTGCGCATATAAGATCGAAAAAAGTTCCTTCGAATATTGGTTTAAGCACTGTTGCTTTATCTTACGATGGATTGATATTGCCTCAGTAGAAACATTAACAGCAGATGAAAGATTTAGTACGTACATATTCTATTGCAATTTTGTTTTCAGTATATAGTTAATCTAATGCAATGCTGTTAGTAAAATGTACTGTCAGTGTAATGTTCGTTTCCATGTTAAAGAACATTTTCTTTCAGAACAGTTTAAGCACCAGTAAAAGAGACAATTCAATGCAATGTTCCTGTCAGAAAGTAAGCTTCAGTGTAATGTATCTATTACAATAAGGCGCAACCAGTGTACTGTTGCTTTAAGATAAAAGGTAGTTTTCTGTAAAATGTTCCCGTGAAAAATACATTGTCGATAACTTTATAAACAACAATACTTTTTAATGCAGTGTTTTCTTTACGAAGATGTTTCGGTGCCAAGTGGTTTTTTTTAACAGTCTTGTCTATTAGAAGAAACTGCTACACTGCATGTAATAAAATTGTTCATGTTTTTCAGAGTAGTAAATATGGCAGTGCACAAACCATCAGAAGAAACTAGTGCATAGTATGTACGTAAGTCCATTTTCTCAGCGTAGTATTATGCGCAAATCTTCAGAAGAAGCTATTTTGCATTGCATGTCTTGAAGTTGTAGATCTTTTCAGCGTAGTGTAGATGGTAATGCTCAAAAACATCGGAAGAAACCAGTGCACTGCATTAGAATTGAATTACCCATTTTCTCAGTGTAGAAAACATAATAGTGTATAAAGCCATCTTATGAAATTAGAGCGTGGCATTGGACTAACTTGTCTCTTATTTCAGCGTAGTAAGTTTGGTAGTTCTTAAGCCACCAGGGGAAAAAACCCTACTGTATTGCGTAGAACGAAGTTGTCAATTTTCTCAGCGTAACAAACGTGGTAGTACTTAAACCATCTGAAGAAACTAGCGCGTGGCATTGAACTAACTTGTCGCTTTTTTCAGCTTAGTAAATTTGGTAGCGTCCTAACCATTAAAGAAACAAATGCATTGCGTGTGATGAAGTTGTAAATCTGACAACGTGCTAATCATTAGAGTTAGCTGCTGTACTGAACGTAATTAGCGTGGGGTTTTTTGGCATAGTAAATCTGCCAATGTCGGCACTGTCAGAGGAAAACCATTATCATGTGTGGAACCAAAGATGTTCATTAGTAAATATGACAATGTTCTGACCACAAGAAAAAAAAACCCATGCATTGCATGGAACAAAGCGCTCGTTCTTCTTTTCTTATTCTTTTTTTTTTGTTTGTTTTTTGTTTCAATGTGGTAAATCTGGCAATGTCCAAAACCTCGGAAAAAAACTACTGTATTGCGTGGAACTGAATTTGTCCATCCCGTCGTTGCAGTAAATCTTCCAGTATCCTGATCATCAGGAGAAACTAATGCAGCCGTTCATTTTCTCAGTGTGACACATCTTTTGCAAAACACGTTTTTTTCTCGGGGTAAAAAGTATATATTTGAATAGATTGATAACTGTTCCAGGAACCTGGGACAGACCAAAACTATGTACTTGTAGCTCATGTTTTCTTTATTCTGAAAAACCCCAGTATGTTCCCAAAATATGTTTACAGGTAACTCTTTTATCTCCAGAAAATAGCAGTAATGAGAATTGTGATAATGATAAGTTTTACATATTTTTTCTTTAATTGTCATCAGAAAGACACCTGTCTTCAGCCTGATTTTTTGAACATGAAGACACAGACGGAACTCGAAGTCTCAGGGTCCGTCTTGTTTGTCATGGAACCACTGTGTGTGTGGTATAACATTTTAAAATCAACCTCAGGTGCCCTTTTAGAATCTTATGCGTCATTGAATTACTCTGTGTGTGTAATGTGTCCTTTTTGACAACTGTTGAGCGAAAAAAACGCCCTATTGTTTGAAACTAACTCTCTCTCTCTCTCTCTCTCTCTCTCTCTCTCTTGATTAACTGTTTTTTGTTGTTGTTTAATCTGTTTATTCGTCAGTCTTAGTTATTTACATATGCGTCTGTTTTTGATTATGTAAATTTCATGTGAAATATTGTGGTATCTGTGTGGATATTTTCTTATGATTTCCTTCTTTTGTTGATTAGCAATTGATGATGACTACATATTAAAAAGACCAAGTTGATCCAACTGTTATTTCAACCAGGTCTTATCGTATAGGAATGACAACGACGCCCGCCTCCACTAGTGGTTATTCCTTTTTAGCTGGACACGGTACATGAACATGATTGGCTCACGTGCATTGCCCCTCAGCCAGTGGGTAGTATGACGTGCATGTGTAATATCACGTGGTTTGTGCGTCTTTTCCTCCTTTCGTTGGGGGAATGGTGGGGGTGCTGTGTTTTTATATCCCCTCTCCTCCACGCCCCCTGATGTACCGTGGTAGTCGATGACACTGTTTCTGCTTCCATGTTCAGATCAAAATGGCTGCTCCGGTAATTATTTGTGTGGTTCAGTGTTTGCCTGATATTTCCGTCGGTTTAGATGTGGGCACTGGCGCTTTTTTGCCCCCTTTCTTTTTGTACCTTTGGCGCTGTCATAGCTAGGACATCCATAGAACCGGGTGTGCATCATCTCTCTGGAAGTCTGTGAATGGGATCGTTTCAGTATTATTCGGAAATTTCAGCTTTGTTTGTGCAGTAGTCATGCTTTTGTATTCGTTGTGCATGCTTTAAGCGATACCTAAGACCGTCAGGTACATGTGGTCTAGCTGTCTTTTCGCGCATACTTCGTCGCACTAAACGGCTTCTGCACCTTGTTGGCTCTTAGCTTTTGATGGTACAACAGCGGTAAGGGCAGTGATAATCATTTCTGGAATAAAAGGGAAACACTGCAGACCTTTTTGGTATAGATGACGGCAATTCTAGCATAGGCACTCACCCGTGGATTTTAATTCCAGATGTTGGGGTGGACATATTTACTTACTGCATACGTATGTGTTAACGTTGTTCGCATTTTCTGCCTCGTAATGTCAGATTTTGCTGTAGGTAGTTTGTGGTTAGAGTTTTAGCCTCTATTTCGTGCCGTGTTTTGATGGGAAGGTTTAACCCATACATTTACGTAGAGTAAGTTTGTCCAGCTTTGAAATAGGTACATAGAGATTAAACAAGCTGTCGAAGTATAACGTGCATAGTTTTCTTTATTTAACAGAACACCAGTCCCCATATGAGCATTGACAACCTGTGACATAGCCGCCTAACACATAAACAGGTTCAACCTCTTAGTAACGTAGAAAGCTTTTTCCAAAAAGTCACTCATAGCTTTAATATAGATTAACAGTCTCAGCCAAAGACAAGGAGACTCTTAGTTCCCTAGCACTGAACAGATTTCTGGGCCATAAAAAAGTAATCTTACAGTGGCTCTCTAATTATTAAACAGATTCTCAACGCCTTTGAGTTGACAGCTCATTATAGCCTCCACGATATCATCCATGTTTTTTTGTTTAGTTTTTCGTCCGTCGTTGTCACTAAGTTATGCCTGTTGGTGTTAATGTTGTTTATTACCATGTCACTCATGTCATCTGTTTCTAGTGCTCTTTTCTCTGACCTTCCCCTGTTCTTTTGTCATGTTCTCTTTCTCTCTTTGCATGTGCCTGTGTTGTTTCAGTTGACAGTTGTACTTGATCCTTTACCCTGTTCTTTTTGTCATGTTCTCTTTCTCTCTTTGCATGTGCCTGTGTGTTTCAGTTGACAGTTGTACTTGGTCCTTTCGTTGTTTGGTTTCTTTAATCCATCTTTTGTTCCTCGCTTTGTTTTTCGTTGTTTGGTTTTCTTTAATCCATCTTTTGTTCCCGCTTTGTTTCCTCTTTATGTTGGCGGAGCTGTGTGTGTCGCCCGTTCTTCATGCGTTCCCCACTGTTGCACAGAGCCAGGAAGGAGGAGGAGGAGACAATGCGCGACCCCCCCCGGTCTCGATCCCCGAGCTTCTTTGGCACATGAGGAAAGGCGACCTCGCTCGGTACCATACTTGCTCTGCATGTGCTCTATAAGCCCCTTCACCAGTGGCATGTGCTCTATAAGCCCCTTCACCAGTGGCATGCATGGAGGGGAGAGGTCACGTGGTCTTTGTTGCGCATGACTGTTGGTTTTTGATTTGTACCATTGCTGTACATATGATTGTCCCTTCCATCAACAGCCCACCAGCAGCAATGGAGTCGGCAGTCGGGAAGAAACGAACGCGTAGAGATTATACATACCTGTTCACTTGCGTATCTACCTTCCTGTCTGATGCAATGTGTACCTCCCTAACGTTCTTACCTGCCGGCAAATCCCCATCCCTGCTTGCCTCCCTCTCTGTCCACCACCCCACCGCTGTACACACCTGCTTGTTCAGGACTGTCCGGTGACTGCCCTGATTTGCATGTTCCTGGGCAGAGCGCCGGATGGATCCACACAGACACAGCATGCCATGGATACCCATGATGATGACTTGAACCTAGCTTCCAGTTGAATTCGCTTATCATAAATCTTTCGTTTGGAGACCTTGACAAAAATATATTTCAAGTTTGTGCCATATAATATAAGCTTTCATTTTTCCAGCCGCATCCAATTTTGAATCATGGCGATTGTCGTGTTTTGCAAAACGGGAAGGGGCGAAAACGAGAAAAGTCTTCGGTTTGTTTTCAGTTTTGGTTTTAATAAAGACGTCCTCAGTTGTGTGGAACAGGGATTATGCTGTGGTGTAGAAAAAAAGGTGGATGGGTAGAAATCCTGCTTGATATTGTTAGCGATCTGGATTTGTCCAACTGTCATAACTTAAGGATTAGAATTTAGCAGTACGAGCCACATTCAAACCACAACACATACGTGTTACTTGAAGTGCAGTAGAAATAAAAAGAAGCGCAAGTTTCTCTGCAAGTTCGTGTTCAGTACCTGTCTTAGAGGAGCAGGTGTGTGTGTGTGTGTACTTCACACTTGACAGTTTGACACTATCGGCGGCGAACCGTGGCGAGGAAACATGATCCGTAAACACAGAGCCAGCCAGCTCAACAGGGAATAGTCAATGCTTTAACATGCGCATCAAGCGAAAGGCGAAGACACTGACCTTCTTCTGGTACTCATTTGCCCAGCACGTTTGCCAACATTCTGACATGAAACAGTTTGAAATGTCTGTAATGAAGCACTGTTTAGAGTTCTGTACCTTTGGCTGTGTTACGACTTGAGCCAGAGATGCTGTGCTTCATGTGATTTACTGATGGCTTCTCCCCACCTTGTTTTACGTCTGTCCTCTCTTTACTTTTCATCATGCTTTAGTACCCCTTTATTTAGATATTCTCTTATTTTCGTGTTCTTCACTTCACCTCTGTGCCATTCATGTGGACTGTCTGGTAGTAGAAATGGATATGTAACGCAGACCTGGGACCAGAGACAGCCCTCTATGTGCGGTCATAATTCCCAGGGGTTCTCTTAGACATTGAAAGAGTCCACATGATACGGTGCATACTTCCCTTTCCTACATGGTAATGCCTTGACCATACAAGGAGAATAGATGGTCACATGCGTCTGACGAAGATAATGATTGCTTACTCTACTATGTGTCCAAAAGGTCACCCTAGCACGATAGCAATTGCATCAGCGGTTGTCAGCACACTGGTGTTTTATTAGCTCTTTTACCTCGTCGTTTTTTGTGTTATCGTGACTACATTTTCTAACCCGGACAGAACAATTCCAGGAAACAAAATTACCTAGTGGAGTTCCGAATAGAGGGTGGCCATTAAAACACCCACAAGACAACCGCCCTTTCTGTCAGATGTAACGGTCGGATTCGTTTAATTCATAAAGGTTCCATCTTGAGTGGTATTATCAGACATAAGGGTTTTCTAACTAAATTCACTTCGATCATCCTTGACGGAAAGAGAACATAAGGGAGAGAAATCTTGTTCGAAGGTGGTGAGCGCTAAATCTGCCGGCGTAGACCAACTATGGCGTGGTACACTGGCGGCGTTTCAAGAAGAAACAGAAAGTTTGGCATTGACATTCGTCTTCCTATTCCTCGGTTTAAATGATATTCATATGATCATTGCAAATTTCGGAGACGTGCAACTTTCGTCAAACGGCCCGCTACCGAGGGAGTACTGTTCTTTCGCTCAGCATTATACATGATTCGGGGGTTAATTCTGAAGGTGGGACTTTTTGCCCACCCCCTCGCCAAAGGTCATAATCGTGAGCTCTGAAAAAGGATCCATAGCGCTCGTTATAATACTATGCACTCAGAATGGCTGATCATTTTTCGTTAATATTTATTCGTTTTGATTTGTGATAATTAAATACGCACATTTAATGTTACAATATTACAGTGTGTGTGTGTGTGTGTGTGGGGTGTGTGTGTGTGTGTGTGTGTGTGAGCGAGAGAGGATAAAACAGACCTATACGATAATGTTTTTCTCTGTGTCCGAAACTGCTGTCCACTGGGTCGAAGGTTCATATCTCCGCAAAATTTCAGTCATTGCTTACATGACCCTTTAGTCCGCCCTTTTATTCTTTAGATGGACAGTTCAGTTTTTGAAGGGGTTTTATATAAGAAACA
>JAFLJL010005800.1:7500-12758 GCA_018398815.1 Conus ventricosus | reverse complement strand
GTCCTTAAATATTGCTATTTTTTTGCATCAAAACCAGTAGAAGGATCATTATGCTCGATCTCGTTTGTGCTTGCGAACCTAGCAAACACCAAACGTAAGTACGATAGAGTCGTTTATTGCTCTATAGACCCGAGGTGAACACCTGTGCCTGAAGAGAAAGATGTGTAAGGAGGATGCCAGTCATAGTTATACTTTCTGTGCACGCCCCAAAAATAAGGGGTGCCTAAGCCATGATTAAGATCCACCTTTGTCTAAAGTCTTCCTTAACATTAATATTGAATTCGTTACAAATCCTTTCAAAAGCCTTCATGTCTATTCGGTTGCTGAATGGATTAAACGGTTTGTCATTTGGTAATGGCGCTTGCAGTTCAGTCAAAATACGTCTGAAGGTGTAATAAAAATGAAATCAAATACACTGACCTCACCAAAGGATCAGCATGATTTAGATGATCAGCATACGACACTCCACACCCAGGTGATGCACAAAACACAGCAAAGTTTAACTGGTTCTGATAAAACTGCATCGGATGACTAAACCACATTTTTGGGATGTAGTCTTTTTTAATAGGAGGGTTAAGATATTTGGCCAATGGAGTACTCACCTTTACTTGAAAGGCGACAGACTGAGTCACAGAAATGTTAAGGGCGTCGGTTGTTATATTTTTAAGATTGTAGTGCGGCCCAACAGAATATTTTGCACCAGTATATTTAAAATGCGCTCATTTTTATTTCGTTTAAAAAATGTTTGTAACAATAACAACCCAAGACCGTCCTTCGTTTTTAGAACATGCTGTTAAGAACGATTGCGGAACCAAAATGGTCGCACTCCATGAAATTTTTTGCAAAGTCGTATGGTTTAATATTACTAAATCTAAGAATAATAATAAGATTAAAAAATATGACATAAGAGGAAACTTAGTTAGCCAGTTAATCATACCTGATGGTTATTAGGGGTTTTGTTCGCTAAAAGAAGCAATGAGTAACTTTGACATTACTCTCAAACTTAACAATGCAAATTTGACAACAATGTTGACATTCAAACCCGAAAAAGAAGAAGTAGGTTACTATTTTGGTGGAGAGCTAGCTAAAATGTTAGGCTTTGCAACTGACAATCAGGGCTTTCATAGTTTTAGAGTTGCGCCAGACAAAACTACTTATGAGGGGGAAAGTCCGCTCGATCTTGCATTACATTCATTACTCTATGTTCATTTGGATGAGCTGAGCACTGATGAAAACTTATATGATGGAAGGCCCTCAACTGTTTTAAGAGCTCTTCCGTCAGGGAAAGCTGCATATTGTGATTATGAAATTATACAATTCCCTAATTTACAGTTTAAAAGATTAGCTTGTGGGAGGGTCAGATCATTTAATATAAAGATCACAGACAAAACATGAAAAGTCGTAAAATGTGATAACCTACACATTGTTTTGGAAATAAAATAATAACTTGTACTAAAAATAATGTCGCGTGGACCAGAAGAACCCGGAGTTACATTAGCGCCTGTGAGGTGTATAACTTAGAATTAAAGACCTTGCAGACGTTGAGGACTTTGAACAGAATGGCGAGATAGGCGCTTTGTATGGTTTTGAGTACACTAAAGATTGTGATTATAAACGCAAAGAGGTTGGCGACAACAAAAGGTTTCCTAAACTAGAACAGCTGCGCAATGTAGAAGCAAATAATGCTGGCCAGTATGAATATAAAATAGTTCGAAAACCTGACAGCAAATGGCACTTAGAACCATATTTAGAATGGGACATAAAATTTGAATTCATAAGCCCATTTACATTTTTTGACCGTCAAAAAAGTTTCAGAAAAGCATTCAACTCTGGCCCTTTACATGTAAGTCTTATGCCAGAGGACAATAGTCGGAAAGAGATTGAAATAAAGCCGTATGGGAATAAACAGTACATCCTCCACAGAAGAGAATCAGTTTTGAAAGATGCTTCTACAAAATTACAGTTCATTCAGCAAATGAAATTAAGAGACACGTTCACAATGATATTTGAAATTTCTGTCTTAAAAGATGTAAAGAGGGATGGGGTTGTGGGCGTTAGTGACGTCCTTCTAAAAGGAATTCTAATTAGCTGGCAAAACTTAGACGTTGAAAAACTTAAAGTTACCATCGTCGTTCTTCACAATGGTGAGGATATTAAGGTCATAACAACAAGCAACAAAATCAATATTAGTCTAAATAGAAACAATCTTACAGAACTGAATTGGATTAATCTTACGCATTTAGGCCTTATAGGATTTTATTACACTGAACAAGTTCTGATAGAGAGTATGATAAACATAATAACTGGATTAGATTAAATTCTGTTATAAAACTATGGAGCAGTTAAACTTTATGACAAAAACCCCTCATTGCTCATTGATTTGTGGCAGACTGGTTGTGGAAAAACAATATTTGTTCTAGACCTATTACAAACAGTTTATCGCTATAATTTTGATTAATTGTAATTTTCTGTCCAACGCTTGAATGGAACAAAGCATATCATGATAGAAGGTTTATATGGACAGATGACGACGTATATTTAGTTGATCCTAGCAATAAACTGAGTGAGTGTTTAGAACACTTTTATAACTGTTTAAAGGAACGCAGACACTATTTATTATAGATGACTGTTCAGCAGAAAGAGACATAGTTAAAAAAAGAAACACTTTGTCGAAACTGGCTTTCAGTGGAAGACATGCTGGGATAAGTGTGTGGATTTTATGTCAGAAATATAACTCGGTTTTAAAAGACTTTAGAGAACAGTTAAAGACTGTAGTTTTTTTTACACGAAAGACAGCGACGCATTTGATGCATGTTTGCGCGAAAATAATGTTATTAAAAACAAACAAGAAAAACAAAGGATTGAGCAAAAACTACAATCTGAAAAGTTTAGTAAATTAGTATTGAAAACGGATATTCCAACACAGTATGTTTGTTTGTAGAAAATCGTTATTTTTTGGTTATTGAAATAGAATGTGTGAGGGATTATCATTTTTAATTCATTGTTGAAGTCTTACTTGTCAGAGAACTAATAAATGTCTGTTCTAGGGCAGCCGGTCGAAACTGGTTGAGACCAGCTGAGTTAGAAACAGACATTTATTAGTTCTCTTCCCTCTCCCACTCACTTTCTCTCTCTCTCTCTCTCTCTCTCTCTCTCTCTCTCTTCTCTCTCTTCTCTCTCTCTCTCTCTCTCTCTCTCTCTCTCTCTCTTCTCTCTCTCCCCTCTCTCTCTCTCTCTTGTGTCTCTCTCTCTCTTCATCCCCCATCTGCACCGCTATCACCATGGCATTCCCCTACTTACCACCCACCCCCGTCCCCCACCCCACCCCTCTCTCTCTCTCTTTTTTTTTTTTTTTTTTTTTTCCTAGAGTGAATTGGAGTTCAGGACCACCATTATTCATGTCCATATTTGCTTTGCCTGTGTACACTTCTGCCTGTGGTCAAGATTGTACGCAGTGAGGAAAAGTAAATAATGTAAGTGTTTGTTTTCCTCATTCTTATTTTGGCTTTTCCTCTCTCTCTCTCTCTCTCTCTCTCTTCTCTCTCCTCTCTCTTCTCTCTCTCCTCTCTCTCTCTCTCTCTCTCTCTCTCTCCTCTCTCTCTCTCTCTCTCTCTCTCTTGGTATTTCTTTTCTGTTTCTCTCGCTCTTTTTCTTTCTCTCTCTTTCTCTTTCTTTCTTCCCCCACACCCCTCTCCCTTTCTTTTTCTCTGCTCTCTCTGTCCCTTTCTCCCCCCTCTTCCCCCCCCCCCCTTTTCTCTTTTGCTCACTCTCTGTCTGTCCCCCCTTTTCCTCTGTCTTACTCCCACTCACTCTCTCATTGTCTCTTTTTCTTCTGCCTCGTCCTCACTCTTATTTGCTTAACCTATCCATTATTACATTCTTTCCGCATATTACATTTCCTTTTGAGCCCCTCACTTCCTATGTATTTTAAGTTGGTAATAATGTTTTATGATATCATATTCTAAATTAAGTAAAGCGGATAGGAATGGGGTTTCACTACCTCTACAATGGTTAGAATTTTTGGAAATGCATATATGTGTGCATATGTGTGTATGGATGCGTATGTATGTGTGTGTATGTATATGTGTGTGTGTATGTATATGTATGTATATATGTATATATATATATTATGTATGTATATGTATCCGTGTGTGGTGTGTGTGTGTGTGTGTGTGTGTGTGTGTGTGTGTGTGTGTGTGTGTGTGTGTGTGTGTGTGTGTGTGTGTGTGTGTGTGTGTGTGTGTGTGTGTACATAGATACAAGTTGGTAAAGTGATTTATCTTTACCTTTGGGATTCTGATGGTGTTTCTTGTGTGTTTGTTTCTGATAATGCAGAGATTCCTGATGAAGCCTTGAAAAAGGCGAAAATTTGAAAAATAAAAGAAGGGAAGACACTTGAGTGGACGACTTCTTGATTTTATATGATCCAGAAATGGTTTTATCGTCCGGACTCTCTCGGCTGCTGGGTTGCAGTGCCATTTTTAGCGTTGGGTTTTCTTTTTTACCTATATATATATATTATATATATATATATATATATAATATATATATATATATATATATATATCTATATATATATAATCTATATATATTATATATATATATATATATATATATATATATATATATATATATATATATATATATTTGTTAACAAATATTTCTAAAATGAAGTGATAAAATCAACAAGCTTGTTTCGAGCCTCTTGCCTCTTGCTCTCTTCAGGATATCCTTTTGGGGCATGCTGTCATTCTTTTATAGCGTGCGGGATCTGATTCCGTTTCTGCATGTGTGATTTAATCTCATTCGCTGCACGTGTGGTCTGTGGCTCTTGTTGGGTCTGTCCAGGTGGAGTGTGCTAACAAAGATTTCCATTTGTGCCTGCCATTGTTTACTATTTCCACTTTTGTTTTCAGAGTTGCTAGGTGTGGTTTACATAATATTAACCATTTTTCTGTGGAGCATAAATTGCATTTTTTTAACGAAATATTGTTGTATGGTGTTGCTCCTTTTATCATTTTCCATGATATGCTGTAGTCTGTTTTTTTATCTTTGAGTCTCCAAATGTATTTACTCAACTCTGTTTGGTTTTTGTATTTTTTTTCTTTTTGAATGACTGTTTATGGTTTGCGTATCTGGTTTTGAAAGGGTTTTCTGTGATCCCTATATATGTTTCTTTTTTATTTTCTGATGTTACCGTAGCTTGGTATACAATATTGCTGTGAAGACATTATTTGCTTAGGGGACACTGTTCTTTT
>JAFLJL010005799.1:0-12568 GCA_018398815.1 Conus ventricosus | reverse complement strand
AAGAGAGGAAAAGCTGAAGAAAAAGTTACAGAGGGAAGCTGAAAAAAAAAAGCTACAGAGAACTGAAGCTGAGAACGTCAATTTATTTGAGGCAGTTCGAACTAGAGACTGGTGCTGAAATTAAAAGATTACAGGCATCGAGAGAACCTCCACCAGCTCCACCAGTCGGTTCCGCAAGCGCGCCTCAACCGAAAACAGCATATATTCCAAAGTTACCGCCCTTCGAGGAAAAAACAGATGACATCGACAGTTTTCTTTTCGATTTGAAAGTCACGCAACGTCTTGCGGTTGGCCAAAGGAAAAGTGGACATTGTATATTGCGTCGTTGTTTAAGGGTAGCGCTTTGGCATTGTACCACACACTCGCGGCGAAGCAAAATTTAACTTGGGATCAGTTGAAAGAAGAACTCCTCAAGAAATTTCAATGTTCTGCTGATCGTTTTCGCGAACGTTTCCGTTCTGTGCGCCCTGACAAAGGAGAATCATTTCCGTCGTTTCTAATCCGTATGAGTCATTGTTTGGATCGATGGATCGATTTATCAAAAACGAACAAAACTTTTCAATCACTGCGAGATCTCCTTCTTAGAGAACAACTTTTCCAGAGCGTGAGCAAAGATCTGGCCACTTTCCTTAAGAAAGGCAATTTGAAAGCGTTGAGGAAATGTGTCAGATGGCTGATCAGTATTGTATCGCTCACCCAGATAAGGGCGTGGCTAGGAAAGGAGAATTTTCAATCTTTGAGTCTCATGCGTCATGTACTATCCCATCGGGACAGGGAAGTTACAGGAAAGGAAATCGTGGGTCATTTCTGAGTCCTCAAGGATATACCTATCCTAGGAACGGACAGGGATCTTTCCGCGGTTCGAGTGACTTTCGTCACTACCAGTACTCACCGCCGGAAAAACCGTTACTCCTCAGCAAACGTTCCGAGGTCGTGGACAACGACCACCGCGTAGACCTTTTGGGCCAGTTCGTGGACAGAACCCAAGTTCACAAAATCAGTCAGCTGCCGATCAGACAATGCGATGTTTCTATTGCGATTGCAAGTTCCATTTGAAAAGGAATTGCCCGTTCAAACCAAATGATTCAAAATCCGCATTAGTCTCCACTGATTGTGAAGAAGGCCTTGTTTTGGCACCACATCAAGCTGTTGTCCTGGCAAACGAAGACATCAACATAGAATCCTTCACCGACTCCTTCAACAAAGCTGTCACAGAAACAGCAGCAGAAGTGCTTGGTAAACATCGGCCGAAGAAGAATCCATGGGTCACCGACGAAATTCTGGAACTTTGTGACAAACGTCGGGAATTGAAAAACAAAAAGAACAACCCAGAAGGAAAAAGAGAGTACAATGATGTTAACAAGAAGGTTAAAACTGAGATGAAGGCAGCAATGGAAACTTGGATTGACAACCAATGCCAAGAGATTGATAATAATCTGAAAAACAACAACAGCAAAGCAGCCTACAAAATTGTCAAGGACCTAACGGGAAAGAAACAAGCCAAGACAACAACGATCCATGACAAAAACGGTAAATGTCTCAACGATGATGAAAAGATACTACAACGATGGACAGAATACTGTTCTGAGCTTTACTCGCACAACGCTGAGGGAAATTCATCAATCCTTGTCGCGCCGGAACCAACAAATAACAGCAAGGATAATATAACACGTGATGAAATCATTAGAGCCTTATCATCAATGAAAGCAGGAAAATCGCCCGGTGTTGACAACATACCGGCAGAATTGATCAAGGCAGGAGGTGATCCAATGGTGGACATGTTACTTGCAATATGCAACAGAATCTGGGAAACAGGGGAATGGCCTACTCCCTGGACGCAGTCACTTATCATCACGCTATCAAAGAAAGGCAACCTACAGCAATGCCAAAATTATCGCACGATTAGCCTCATCAGCCACCCAAGCAAAGTTATGCTGAAAGTAATCCTGAATAGACTGAACCCACAAGCAGAAAAGATCATCGCTGAAGAACAAGCGGGGTTCAGGCCAGGACGAAGTACCATAGAGCAGATATTCAACTAAGAATACTGTGTGAGAAGTACAACCAACACCAACAACATCTGTACCACGTATTCATAGACTTCAAGAAGGCCTTCGACCGAGTGTGCACGAAGCATTATGGGCAACAATGAAACTCTTCAACATCAATGCCAACCTCATCAGAACTATTGAAAGCCTCTACAATAAAGCCACCAGTGCCGTTTTCTTCGGTAACAACATAGGCGAGTGGTTCCGAACTACCGTTGGAGTGCGACAGGGCTGTCTACTCTCCCCCACACTTTTCAATGTCTTCCTTGAGAGAATTATGACCGATGCGCTAGAAGACCATGAAGGAACTGTAAACATTGGAGGGAGAACCATCACCAACCTCCGTTTTGCCGACGACATAGATGGACTAGCTGGAAACGAACAAGAGCTAGTGCACCTGATCAACAGACTCAACAACACCTCTGCTGATTATGGCATGGAAATAAGTGCGGAAAAGACAAAGGTCATGACTAACAACCCAATCGGCTTTACCAAGACATAACCATCAACAACAAAAGCTTGAGCCGTCAACACATTTAAGTACTTGGGGGCAACAATCTCAGATGAAGGATCAAGACCAGAAATCATCTCAAGAGTCGCTCAGACCACAGCTACGCTATCTAAGCTAACGCCTCTTTGGAGAAATAAAAACATCTCCATCAGCTCAAAGATTAGACTGATGCGATCCTTAGTCATGGCGATATTCTTATATGCTTGTGAGTCATGGACGTTGAAATCAGACCTTGAGAAAAGATCCAAACAATGGAAATGAGGTGCTTCAGACGACTCCTTGGCATCTCATACAGAGATCACATCAGCAATGTGGAAGTTAAAAAGCGCATCGAGAATGAAATTGGTCCATATGTCGATCTCCTAACCTCAGTAAAAAGATGCAAACTGAAATGGTATGGACACATCACACGATCAACAGGCCTTGCCAAGACAATCATGCAGGGCACAGTACCAGGACAAAGGCGAAGAGGTCGACAAAGGAAAAGATGGGAGGATAACATCACGGAATGGACAGGCCTGCGGCTGAGAAATACATTGCGGAGGGCAGAGAACAGAGAGGAATGGAGAAGGATGGTTGTCATGCTTCAGGGGTGCCCCCACGGACCGACGTCTAAGGGACCAAGTCAAGTCAAGTCAAGTCAAGTCAAGCTGTTGATGGACTGGTGTTAGAAAACGGAGCCATCAATGGTTTGCAGGTTTGGGTTTTGCGAGACACTGGGTGCCCCATGCTGGTGTACGGAAATCTTTCGTGCTTAAAAAACCAGTATCTCAACACTGCCCAAAAATTTTGTGGGTCGTTTGGAGGCAAGATAAAGTTTCGTTGCGAAATTTAGTCGATAAACCTACTTCCGATTTCTTAAAACCCGCCTGGTTATTGGTAACCCAGTCGGGCGTTTGATTTTGGGGGCAATTTGCCGGTGTCGCTACAGTAATGGTGGTGCGGGAGGATCTTTCTTTCCCTTTTTTTGGGTACAGTAGACATCATAGAGCGGGGAAAAGGCAAAAAGCCGCAAAAAATCTAAAACTGGTGAACTCCAGTTCCCCGGAAATGCTAAAAGAAATGCAAGGAAAGACGAGACGGCAAATATTTTCTGCTGCTAAACAGACGTCAGACATCCCCAACGGAAAAACCAAAAGTAATACTGGACTCTGACATTCACTACGGGTGTGTACGGACAGAACAAAAAACAAGTTGTTTTTTCCAAAACCCTTAGAGAAAACAGTTTTCACAGGCTCATGTTGCATTGTTCGCTGGTGCTGGGGAAATCAAAAAAAATTTTAAAGAGAGTTTTTGATTTTTTTTTGGGCCAGGGCACAAAGGAAGTTACAGAAACTGCCGCTCAGTGACAGTGCCAAAAACATCTAAAAAGGGTTTTCGCTTTCCCTTTTTTCCCCTTTGCAAAAAAAGCCTCTCTTTCCGTCCATTTCGGAAGGTGGCTATTGATCTGTTGGGCTTTACCCCTGTTTCTTCGGGATACGCAATATTTAACTTTGGTGGTTTCAGCGAAAAGGTATAAAAGCAAATCCACTGAAAAATTGTTCAGTGTCTGCGTGAACCTTACTTGCTTTTTTTCCCAGGTGGGTTTTCAAAACGAAATTTTCCTCGGATGGGGAACGCAATTCTTTCGTCTCAGGGGGAAATTTAAGACTGTTGTCAATCTCTTCCATTTCAACCACGCATATCATCCCAATCGAATGGCATGGTTTGAACTTTTTAAATGGAATTTTAAAGTCCATGTTGAAAAAGGTTGAGGCAGGAACCCCATGAGGGGATCTTTTCATACCGGTTGCTTTTCGCATACAGGAATGCGAACAAAACGTGGTTCCCCTTTCGAGCTTTTTTCGGACACTCGCCGGGGGCCCTTTGGATTACTGAGACACAATGGACGAAAAAGGGGGGAACTCCCTGACATAAAATTTGTTTCCCAATCGTTTATAAACTGCATAACTTTTGAAGGATACATGTGAGCTTGTCAACAGTAAGCGATGGGAAAAACATTGTAAAGGTTTTTTGCAGACAAAAAAGCAAAGGTACATTCTTCAGTGTGGGGGATAAAAGTCCTTGTACTACTATGATGAAATAACAATTTTGGGTTTTATGTGGGGGGGGTTCCTTTTCAGGTGGTCAAAAAACTTTGCATAATTAAAGAAAAAAGGGGCAAACATAGAAGGTTTCCTTTGTGAAATGTTAAAAGAAGTAGTTGAAAGAAAAATGTTCCCATAAACCCTTAGTTAGTGGTAGCCCTGGTCAGAAACTGTGTAAACATGACAGACATTTCGTGAGAATTTGAAACCAATGTAACTACGGGGGAAGACAAAGGTTGTAAAAAACAGCAAATGTAGGAGTTTTAAAATCTACATTGCGATGATTTTGTACCCTTCCTACTCTGTCTGTTAAAGGGAAACTAATGATGTGATTTTGTCGAGGGATTTGTCTTCAAGTCAAAAACAGCTCAAAAAAATTTTTTGAAAGACTTTCGGAGGTTTTTGACAGATACCCAGGTCGTGATGGTTTTGAACCCATAGATTCATTAACTATTTAAAACCAGGGAACCGACCATCCCCCCTCCCCATTTGCAAAAAAGAGGTTGTCGAAAGAGAATAAAAGTATCGGATTTAAAAGGGTCATGCCCTTCACACCCATACAGTCACCGTTGTATTGGTGGACAAACCTATGGTCGGTGCGTTTTGCCGTTCGGAAATTAAATAAGATCAGTGTTCGATGCCGACCCCAACCCGAATTTGAAATTTCTGTGTCAGCTCTCGAAGGAAATATTTGTAAAAGAGACTTGCAAAAGGATACTGGCAGTTTCCCAATGGCTGAAGCTGACAAGGAAAAACAGCTTTTAAACATTTTGGTCTTTTCCAATGGACGAAAATGATTTGGGTTTTGCAAAATGCCCAGTTCTTTGTTTAAATGAGCGAGCCCGAAACCCCTGAATGTGGTGCAGTCGTTTTTTTTGACGAATTTTTTTGGGCTGCAAAGTCCTGGAGTGACCCCCTTTCTAACGCGAGCTTTTTTTTTTCCCCCAACCCGGATTTTTTGGTTTTGCTGCGAGACCACCCAAAATTCGTCCCGGTTTTCAAACTCTGGTTTTTGGGTAACTATTTCAGTGGGAAAAAATGATCCAGAGGGAAAAAAGGGGGAAAAAGTTTTTTATCTTTACTTAACCCCCTACAAAGAAAAGATGGTCACTCATGGGTTGTTGTCTTATATAGACGATAGCCCCATTTTGGCCCCTGAGGGGCCCCTTTGACTGAATGACGAAAGGGACGAAGAACAAAAGTTTGTGGGGTTGATGAGGCCAAAGGCTTTGGGTGTATCAGAACACCCAAAATTTGCGTTTTTTTGTTCCCCCCCTCTCAAAAGATTTTATTTTGAGAACCGATCCCAGTCCAAAAGGAATGGGAGCGGTACTTTGCGGGAAAAAAAGTGTTTTGTTACATCCCGGCAATGCCAGTAAAAAAGTTCCAAAGAACGGGAAAATACTCCACTTTAGGAAGTGTTGGCTATTGAGGGGCATGTAGAAGTTCCCCAGGTTCTTGACGGGAAGAAATTTTGGTTACAGACGCCCACGGCCACGACGTTTTTTGAAATCGTCAAAAACAAAGAACAGCGATTATTAGGGGTCTTGGCATTGGGGGAATTCCAATTTACCATTGAACCAGTGCTGGAACACAAATGCAGGGCAGATTTATTGTCACGTTAGAATATTCAGGGAAAAAATTACTGTCTTCAAGGGAAAACTTTCTTTTTTTTGTCTTTCTTAATGATTCGGTGTGCCTTGACAGTGCTTTTTTGTATGCGATTTAAATCAAGTGGTATTTATGAAAAAAATTTGCTTGTTGAAGGGGTTTTAAATGTTTTACAAGCAAAAATACTTGATTTTGATGTTTACATATCATTTTTGCTTTTTTTTTTCGAAAAGAATGAAAAAAATCATCAAGTCATTGGCAAACTTCTTGTGAAGATGTATATGTATGTGTGATGAGAAATTACCCTTTGAAATGTAATTTCACTTTTTTATTATGCAATGAGACAAACCAAATTTTTTATTTGTCCTGTCAAAAATGGAAACATGTGACTTTTCAAAGGCTTAAAAAATTCTGTTTATTTTGTTTTTCTGTCTATTGAGAAAATTTACACTTGGAAAAATTCTCATTTTCATGAGGGTTTTGAAAATATGTTGAGACGAAGATCAAGGAAAATAGTGCTTCACACTTTTGTTGAAAAAAAAATTTGTACTTTGAAGTTAAAAACCCCAATTGTTTTTATCCCTGTAATTTTGAAAATATTTTTTTAAGTAGGTTCAATTAAAAATTTTTTTTTAGAAGATGAAAAATTTTAAATATGAAAATTTTGGTGGAACTGATGATTTTTCTTCGTTGATTTTTAAATTTTGGGGGAAATTTTTGTGATGGTTTCAATTTTTAATTCGGTGAAGATGGTTTAAATGAAGTTGTTACTTTAAAAAAATTTTTTGTAGGGAAAATTTTTTTTATCCAGGTTTGGGGGGGGTGTCTGTGCGTAGCCTCACATCAAAGGGAGTGACCCAACACATGTTTAGTTTAAAAGAATCATTTCCCATGCCTACTAAAAAGGAAGATATTTATGTGGGTTGACTGTTCGGGCTCCCCAAAAAATTGTGAGTTTTACCCTTCAAGAAACAAGGGTGGTCATTGGGGGAAATGCCACTGAGTGATTTTAACAAAGGGGGGGTAAGGTGCTGGCATTTTTTTGAACATGATAGCCTCCCAAGGAAAAAAAAGGGAAAAAATAGTTTTACCCAGCAGATGGCCCGGATCGAACCGTAGGACGTTTGGCCTCGTGCTGACCCTCTTACCCCGGGGAGTGAAAATAGTTGGGGAAAGTACAGGGGAAAACTTAAAAAAAAGGAAAGAAAGAATTCTGTTAAATTGGGAAGCAGGTTACTTTTCCGAAACCCTTTTTCGGTTTCAGGGCCCTTTACTTTTACCTTGCCCTCCCTTTTACCCGTGGGTTGGGGTTGGGTGGGTGGTGTGGGGAACAACCGGTAGGCAGCCCCAGGAATTAAGGGCTCGGGGGAGGAGTCGGGGAAATGCATTCCCCCCAGGGACGGAGGGAGGGAGGAGTTGAACTCATCTCTCCATGACAGGAAAGTCGAGGGGGAGGAGTCGGAAGTTATCTCCAGGAGGGAGAAAACAAGGGGCGATACGATGTCGAGGGAAAACAGGAAAATCTAAAGGATGGAGCGAGTCTTTTTGGATGCAGGATATCTCAAGGAGTGAAAGAACATTTTTCCTGTTGGATTTTGGGGGCCAATGTTGTGTGAAGGCCGTGACTTTTTGAAGTTTGGTGAGTTGTTTGCCTTATGGAAAGAGAGTACATGTAAAAAATCTGTTTTAAATTGTTTGTGTGATTGTAAAGGTTTTCCCGAAGGAGAGGGGGGGGAAGAAAAAAATTCGGTAGTCGCCTTTGGGTTTTTTGAAAGTTGCGTGTGCGTATGGAGTAAAAAGTTAAAAATGTGGGGGCAAAAATGACGTGTGCACCCACAAAACCCGATGGCGGAGGCCCCTTGATAAACTTTACAAAATCTAAACAAAGCTGAGTAGAACTACTCAACATCAAAGAGAAGTCTTTCTCACATTTGGGTAAAGAAATTTTGGATGTCTTTGAAAGATCTTCTGGCTGTACAAGACCACCAAAACTGATGACTTTGTTTAATAAAAAAGCCCTTCCCCGAAGTTTACCCAAAGGGTTAGCGTTGGGCTTTCGTATCTGGTAACGCCACCATTTTTTACAAGCCTTTTTTCCTCATGAACAAACAGATATGATAGATTCCCCTACCTGAAGTGTCCCAAAATAAAATGGTGAACCGAAGAGTTTTTTTTTCCGATGGACCATTTAAATTTCCTTCCGTCAACGTGGTGCTGCGAGGAAACAGAAAGTACCTTCTGACTAGAGTTTAAAAATTTCACACTTTACGGGGGCCTTTAAATTCCTTTAAAAATTTCCAAACAGATGAAAAAGTCCAAGCCATGAATCAAACAAAGTGTTTAGAGGGTTGGTGATTTTCCAAAAAGAGTTGTTTACCCCTGCCCGCGGAAACCCGGCTTTCGATTCTGCAGCCAATCAGGCGCAATAAAACGAGGGGGTCTTTCTTTTCTCCCACTTTTGTGGGTGGGGGTTTATCAAGACAAAGGTTTTAATTTTCGGGAAATGTGAAAAACCCGTTAAAGGTTCGTCAATGCCGGAGAAAGCTCCCTTCACCATGGGAAGGCCAAAAAAAACCTGGTCCAGATGCACAAGGGCTTTAGGGCCATTTCTGAGTCACTGTTTCCCTTTTGGTGGTAGACCTCACTCAAATCACGAAGGGTATGCAAAGATCACAGCAGAGAAAAATATTTGCTGATCAGGAAACTGTTTGCAACACATGGATTTTCCAAAAAATTGTTCAGAAAAAAGTCCAACCTTCACCCGCATGAATTCAAGATTTATGCAGAAAAAAGGGGTGCTTTAGTGCTAGTTTACCCCGTATAGCTTCCAAAGGTCTGCGAAAAAGCCGTCCAAAGTTAGGAATAATGAAGAATCAATGAAGAAAAAGAGACACACAGAGAAATGGCTCTTTGTCATTCAAAGGCTCTGGCAGATGGGCCCCTTGTGCGCCACCCCCGTTTACCAAATGGGCAGCCCTGGAATGGGAGTTATTTTCCTTATCTTCCCGGGTCCCAGATCCCCTTTCTTCCCAAAGAGGATCCCTTAGACTTGCCCCCATGATCCAATTCCCCATTCCAGTTGTTTTGACCCTCCCCAGTCAATGGCACTATGACAAACCCCCGCCACCCCGTCGTTCCAGACACCCAAAACTACCAGGGGCCAGAGCAGGGAAATCCCCATCCCCTTCTGGATCTTCCCGCAGCACAGAAAAAGACGTGGACAGCATTAAAGTCCCGGTGAAAAGTCTCAGCTTCCCATTTTCCAAAGGCCCCGTTCCCGCTTTAGCTGAGGTCTGCAGAGTTTTTGCAAGTCCCAAAAGACTCATTTGTGATTGGGGACATTTGCAGTTTACCAGTTGTAAGAATCCCCTTTATTTTGTTTTTCGTTTTTTCTTTTATTTTTTTCTTCAAATTTTTAAAAAAAGGAAAGGAGTTTGCGGAAAATTAGGCAATGAAAACTTTTTCTGACTTTTTTTCGTTGTACGTAAATTTCTTTTAAAAATTTTTTTTTCCGTGTTAGTTTTGTTTTAAATTAAAAAGGGGGGGATTTCCCCTTGAGGTTCTTCTCATTGAAGGCAAGAAAAAAATGATTCCAGAACGGCTTCGTATCTTTGTCCAAAACCCCCCCCACACAGCATCCAGCATTATGGCATCTGTGTCAAGAACAATACTTAGATTGGAAACTTCCGGTGAGAGACAAGGCAATCAGTTCTGGAGTGTGAACTGAGCAAAATCCGAGTTTACTGCAACTGAGTCAGGTTATGTTCCAAGGAGCTACCTTGTTCTTGAAGTACATCAGCGACTTGTCAGCAGGTTTGACATCTTTAGTCAGTGACACAGCATGACATAAAGGCGCTGTCTCCCTCAAAGACCAAGACGATCACCAGAAGGACCTGGACAGGTTTGTCATCTGGGAACAGCGAAGAATGATATTAGTTCAACTCCCCCAAATGCTCAGTTGTCCACATGAAACGGCGTCTCACAACAAAGTTGTATACTAACTCATTACATGGCCACCAGCTCCAAGCCAAAGTAGAGAACAGGAAAACACGGATTTAAGCTCACCCGCTCTCAACCGGTCTTAACCGGTTTCGAGCGGCCGCCCTTAAATCCGTGTTTTCCTGTTCTCTGACAAGTAAGACTTCAATAACCAAAAAATAACGATTATCTACAAATAAACATACTGTGTAGGATTATCTGTTTTCAATACTAATTTACTAAACTTTTCAGATTTTAGTTTTTGTTTAATCATGTGTTTTTCCTGGTCATTTTCAATAACATCATTTTCACGCAAACATTCATCAAATGCATCTCTGTCTTTCATGTGAAATAAAACTACAGTCTTTAACTGTTCTCTAAAGTCTTTTAAAACCGAGTTATATTTTTGGCATAAAATCCACACACTTATCCCAGCATGTCTTCCACTGAAAGCTAGTTTCGACAAAGTGTTTCTCTTTTTAACTATGTCTCTTTCTGCTGAACAGTCATCTATAATAAATAGTGTCTGCGTTCCCTCAAACAATATAAAAAAGCGTTCTAGACACTCACTCAGTTTATTGCTAGGATTAACTAAAAATATGTTATCATCAGTCCATATAAACCTTCTATCATGATATGCTTTGTTCCATTTAAGTGTTGGGCAGAAAATCACAATATGATCAAAATTATAACGATAAACTGTTTGTAACAGGTTGAGGATAAATATTGTTTTTCCACAACCAGTTTGTCCACAAATTAATGAACAATGAGGGGTTTTTGTCATAAAGTTTAACTGCTCCATAGTTTTATAATAGAATTTAATCTAATTCAGTTATTATGTTTATCATACTCTCTGTTAGAACCTGTTCAGTATAATAAAATCCTATGAGGCCTAAATGTGTAACATTAATCCAATTCAGTTCTGTAAGATTGTTTCTATTTAAGTCAACATCGATTTTGTTGCTTGTTGTTATGACCTTAACATCCTCACCATTGTGAAGAACGACGATGGTAACTTTAAGATGTTTAACGTCTAAGTTTTGCCAGCTAATATTAATTCCTTTTATAAGGACGTCACTAACGCCACAACCCCATCCCTCTCCACATCTTTAAAGACAGAAATTTCAAATATCATTGTGAACGTATCTCCTAATTTTCTGCTTGGAAAAGAACTGTAATTTTGTAGAAGCTTTTCTTTAAAACGTTTCTCTTCGTGGAGGATGTACTGTTTTTTCCATACGGGGATATTTCATCTCTTTCCGACTATTGTCGCGGCATAAGACTTACATGTAAAGGGCCAGAGTTGAATGCTTTTCTGAACTTTTTGTGACGGCCTAAAAATGTAATGGGCTTATGAATTCAAATTTTATTTCCCATCTAAATATGGTTCTAAGTGCCATTTGCTGTCAGGTTTTCGAACTATTTATATTCATACTGGCCAGCATTATTTGCTTCTACATTGCGTAGTTGTTCTAGTTTAGGAAACTTTTTGTTGTCGCTAACCTCTTTGCGTTTATAATCACCATCTTTAGTGTACTCAAACCATACAAAGTGCCTATTTCACCATTCTGTTCAAAGTCTGTAACGTCTGCAAGGTCTTTTAATTCTAAAGTTATACACCTCACAGGCGCTAATGTAACTCCCGATTCTTCTGGCCCACGCGACATTTTTTAGTACAACTTATTATTTATTTCCAAAACAATGTGCAGGTTATCACATTTTACGACTTTCCCCGTTTTGTCTTTAATCTTTATATTAAATGATCCGACCCTCCCCACAAACTAATCTTTTAAACTGTAAATTTAGGGAATTGTATAATTCATAATCGCAATATGCAGCTTTCCCTGATGGAAGAGCCTTAAAAGTTGAGGGCCTTTCATCATATAAGTTTCATCAGTGCTTAGCTCATCCAAATGAACATAGAGTAATGAATGTAATGCAAGATCGAGCGGATTTTCTCCCTCATAAGTAGTTTTGTTTTGTTGTAACTATAAATCTATGATTGCCATCTGCAAAGCCTAACATTTTAGCTAGCTCTACATCAAACAAGTAACTACTTCTTCTTTTTCAGGTTTGAATGTCAACATTGTTTTTAGATTCGCATTGTTAAGTTTGAGAGTAATGTCGAAGTTACTCATTGCTTCTTTTAGTGAGCAAAACCCGTAATAACCATCAGGTATGATTAACTGGCCAACTAAGTTTCCTCTATATTAAATTTTTAATCTTATTATTCCCTTGGTTCAGTTATATTAAACCATACGACTTTGTAGATATTTATGAAGCGCAAACCATTTTGGTTCCACAATTGTTATCAATTACAGCTCTAAAAAAAA
>JAFLJL010005798.1:0-13206 GCA_018398815.1 Conus ventricosus | reverse complement strand
TGTTCGGCTTTACAACTAAACCAAACCCATCAAATTTTTACCAAAAGGGATTTTTTACAATTAAATTTTACCAAAGACTAAAATGTGTGAAAGATCAAAATCGCCTTGGCCTTGTTGGGCCGAATTAAGGGGGGAGGCAGTTTCTAAACTTCAAAACACACTACAAGATCTCCCAACAGATAGCCAAATACAAAACATGGAACTTAAAGATTTAAAGTCAGACAGCAGACGAAATAATAGAAGCAGAAACCAGTTTTTCAAAAAGAAACAGCTTTAAAAGACTATACACGACTCGCCCGCTACCCATGCGAGAAATAGGGCCCTTGATTCATGCTTTAAGAACCATTAGAGGCGAATTAACAAACAATTTAGCAAACTGGGTGAAATAGTGAGCATATAAAAAGAGAAAAAGAAAAAAAACTCGTTGGGCTGATGACGCAACTTGGGACCTGATATTAAAGAAAGAATAACCAAAGATAAAAGATCTTGAACAAGAAAGATCAGCAAGACTAGAAGTGTTGTTACTAACCGGGAAAAACAATTACGAACTCAAGTGAGCAGAATAAGAGAAAATATCCAAAGAATTTTATATGAAGACACAACACTAGCAGAACGAATCCGAACACTGTTTAGAGAGCAAGGAGTCACATTAGCAAGCGTTAAACGGCCTTAGGATTTGCAATAAGTACACTGGTGATGGCTATTACAGGTGGCGGTGGCCAAAGTTCAGTGCCTCCACCGCCATCGCCTCCATCACCGCCTGATAAATCGTGGGTAAAAAAACAGCTTGTTCATCTTGCGGATTTATTAAAAAAAATTAGCGGTAAACCCGGGTGGAAATGCTTTACCAAGTATATTAGGGGGCTTTTTAAAGCTGGCTTTTGTCTACTGCAAGCAAAGTAGTTGCTTTAGGCCGAGCACTTATGGACATTAGTTCTCTTAATAGTTGGGTTAATATTTAGAAAGGGATAAAGCCGGTAATCCTATGCCCGTTAATAAAACCCACAAGTGCTGTCTTTTCATATCATGGTCTGGCTATCAGATTCGGTAAAGATTGACTCAATACATAGACAAATTTTAATCCACCGGTCAGGTGTGACAGACCAATGACCCACATGGTGGAGTTGCTATTTATGTTAAAAAAAACTTGGTTTGTAAACCTCGACCAGATCTCTATATTAATGCCCTTGAAGCTGTATGGGTCGAGACAAAGCTTGGCCAAAGTAGTCTACTGTTGGGTCATTTTATCGACCTCCAAGTTCCCCTGTAAGTTACTGGGATCAGATAGAAGAAAGCATTCGTAAGGTAAATAATACTTCATTAAAATTTTATTATTCTTGGTGACTTCAATAGTGTTTTCCTTACGACCCCCTCACCGTACTTACTTGGAATCATTAATCGATACAGGCTCACTCAATTTTTTAATAAACCCCACAAGGTTTACGAGTCGAGTGCAACGTGTTTGGATCTGGTTCTCACACAATCCCCTAAATTTGAAAAACATCCACTGATGTTTTCCCAGTATTTGCAGTGATCATAGTGTTCCTTGCGCCATGATTAGACATACTGTGGTCAAAAACCCAGCCATTTAAAAGGACCATACTTAATTATAGAAAGCTAAATGCAGATCGCTTTTGTGCCCTGTTAGCACTGTCAACTGGGACGAGTTACCACAAACAGTCAGTAGATCAAAGTGCCGAAATGTTTTCAAAAATATTAATGGAAAAAGCGAAACTATGTATGCCGTCTAAAGTTATTACTGTACGCCCTGACGACGTCCCTGGATGACTGATGAAATAAGAAGTTAATAGAGGAACGTAAAACAATACACAGTATAGCTAAACATACCAATGATCCAGAAGATTGGTGCAGGTTTCGTCGATTTCGAATTACGTGACATCAAGAGAAAGACAAAGACAACTTGACTATGTTGTGAATTAGACAATAAGGTTTCTCACCCCACAAAATTTTGGTAAAAGAGAATGGTGGCATCTGGTAAAATCTTTTTTTAAAAGAAAGGTATTGACTCGAACAAAAATACCTCCAATTGTTTTTTAATGGCATTGTAAACTATAGCAATACGGACAAAGCGAACGCTTTTAATAATATTTCATTGTCAGTCCACTTTGGAAAATGATGATGATGAAGTACCAGATGTACCATTCATAGTTCCAGAGATTACAGACGTTTTCTTTGACAGCTACTAATGTTAAGGATGTCATCTTAAATTTTGACAAAAATAAAGCAGTAGGGCCTGATTTGGTTCACAACAGGTTGTTGATTGCATCTCTTCCAGTTATATTGGATCCCTTGACTACCATTTTTAACAGAAGTATGATTTTAAACAAAGTTTCCAAAACGTCTGGAAAACAGCCCCTGTAAGTCCACTACATAAAAAAGAAACGAAGGAACTTTGTAACAACTATCGCCCAGTCTCTTTGCTCAGCTGCGTTGGAAAGGTTTTGGAAAGATGTATCCACAAGCAAGTTTTCGATTTTTTATTGTCAAATGATATCATTTCACCTTCCCAATCCGGATTTATCCCCGGTGATTCACAGTCAAACAGTTTATTATTTCTCTATAACGATTTATGTTCCTCATTTGATAGTGGAATCACAACGCAAGCTGTGTACTTCGATATTTTTTAAAGCTTTTGACGTGTCTGGCAAAAGAGGTCTCATCCGTAACTTTAAGGTAATGGATACGAGGGACGTTGTTGGCATGGTTCACCGATTATCTCTCTAATCGCATGCAGGCAGTTGTAATCAAGGGTAACCAATCAGACTATGTCAGAATCCCTGCAGGAGTTCCCCAAGGCTCAGTTCTTGGACCTCTCTTATTTCTTATTTAATTAACGACATTACAGAAGGTATAAGATCTAAAGTTAAACTTTTTGCGGATGATACCCGCATGTCCTTCTCAATTAAAGATCCTACTATTCGCACAGAAATAATCAATTTTTGATCTACAAAAGATACATCTTTGGGCGCAGCGCTGGAAATAAAATTCAGTGAAGAGAAAACAGAATTACTTAACTTTTTACGGGGCAATCATCTAGTTTACCCCTTATATTTGGACAAACGTATCTTCAAAGGGAAAGAAAACATTAAACATCTAGGACTTATACTTCAAAATAATTGCAAGTGGGATGAACATATTAATGGTATACGAAACAAAGTAACTATGTGCTTTCCCGTATGAAAAGTTTTAAATAAGAATTTAGTAGGAGAGCCTTTAGAAATCATGTATAAATCTTTCGTATTACTAACTTTGGGCTATGCAGATGTTGTGTGGGACAATGCTCCGAAATGCAAACCAATTCTCTTGAAAACTTACACTTAGAAGCTATAAGAAACAATTATTGGAGCTGTTCGTGGAACAAGTCATCAAAAAATTATATGAAGAATCTGGATTTTGTTCATCAAGGAAAGGAGGAAAAGACATAAAATTATATATTATTATAAAATGATAAATGGCTTGTGTCGGATTATTTACCCGATCTTCTGCCTGGTCTTGTTTCGGACAGGAATCCTTATCACAGGAGAAGGAACCGTTAGAGCGTACAATTCCAAAATGCACACATGAGATATATCGGAAATCTTCATTCCTTCAACTACATCTTTATGGGAAAAGTCTCCAGTCATATTTAAAACCAGTTCATCTTTAAACGTAATCAAGCATCATTTATCGGCTGATGATCCTGTCATACCACCGTACTTTTACCTTGGCGAGGAGAAAGAACCAAATCATTCATTGCCGTCTTCGTCTTGGAATCAGTGATCTGAGATATGATATGTTTCAACCGCCCTCTACTTAACGACCCCCTGTGTGAGTGTGGCAATGGGGAGGAAAACAGCTCAGCACTATTTTTGTTGTGTCCTCGTTTTAATGAAACCCGCGCAAAAAACTATTTCCGATCTCCTCACACTACAGAAAGTTCGAACTCTGTTAAATGGTGACCGTAATCTGCGGATGGATATCAATGTTTTTGATTTTTGAGGCTGTTCTGGGTTTATCTCTCGAAGCAAGCGGTTTTAGATGTGTTGCCTTTTGGGGGTTTCAGGTGTGACAAGAGAGGATTGTGCTGGGGGTGTTGCCATTGTTTCAGGTTGTGATGATGGCAAATTGATGTGCCTGTGGTGTGTTTCTCATCGTCTCTCTTCATTGATCTCCGTTTCTTTCTTTCTTTCTTTCTCTTTCTTTCTTTCTTTCTTTTTTAATTATTTTTTCTCTTTCCGGGAACGGGTGGGGGGCGGGGTGTTCTCTTTTTGTATTCTTCATGCGATTTATAAACTTTAAACTGTCAATTGTTTTCATATAAATAATGTAATATTTGTGTTACTGTAGCCGCCAGGTAAATTATTTGTGTATTGTCATTTTGCAGAGCACACTATAAGCGTTCAGCTTGTTGCTGCTCACTTTGTATTGTGTAAACATTGTACGTACCTGTGATTAAAGATTTGTTTAAACCAGAAAAAAAAAAAAAAAAAAAAAAAAAAAAAAAATAGCGAACAGAGTCCGCGTCTTCAACGGCTTTTGGGCTTTGGACCTCAGGGATTGGATGACTTAATCTTGGGGGGTCATCTTGTTTTTTTATTGTTTGTAATATTACTGGCTCAGAATTTATTTCGTTTTTTCCGACTTTCTGTTCATCGCCTGCCACAAGGATTTCATTATTGTAGTTTATTATTGTGCCTATCTGGAGCCTGAGGTCAGAAGGCAGCATGTATAAACCAGTGCCAACAGCAAAGTCTACTTTCGATCTTGCAAATTGTAAAACATTTTGGTACCTTTTTATACTTGAAGGTAAATCAACTGTAGAATTAATGGCGTCCTCTAAATTTGCTAAGTATTGTTTTTGTGCATCAAAACCAGTAGAAGGATCAGTTATGCTCGATCTAGTTTGCGCTTGCGAACCTAGCAAACACCAAACGTAAGTACGAACAGAGTCGTTTATTCGTTCTATTCCCGCTCTAGTTAGGCCCTTAGAAGTGTCTAAAATAAATGTTGTCCATGCTGTTTTATGCTCTTGCTCTATGGACCCGAGGTGAACAGCTGTGCCTGAAGAGAAAGATGTGTAAGGAGGATTCCAGTCATAGTTATACTTTCTGTGCACGCCCCAAAAATAAGGGGTGCCTAAGCCATGATTAAGATCCAACTTTTGTCTAAAGTCTGTCTTAGCCTTAATATTGAATTCGTTACAAATCCTTTCAAAAGCCTTCATGTCTATTCTGTTGCTGAATGGATTAAACGGTTTGTCATTTGGCAATGGAGCTTGCAGTTCAGTCAAAATACGTCTGAAGGTGTAATAGAAATGAAATCTATACACTGACCTCACCAAAGGATCAGGATGATTTAAGTGATCAGCATACGACACTCCACACCCAGTTGATGCACAAAACACAGCAAAGTTTAACTGGTTCTGATAAAACTGCATCGGATGACTAAACCACATTTTTGGGATGTAGTCTTTTTTAATAGGGGGTTAAGATATCTGTTTAATGGAGTACTAACCTTCACTTGAAAGGTGTCAGACTGAGTCACAGAAATGTCAAGAGTATCAGTAGTTATATTTTTAAGATTGTAGTGCGGCCCAGCAGAATATTTTGCATCAGTATATTTAAATGCAGTCATTTTTATTTCGTTTAAAAAATGTTTGTAACAATAACAACACAAGACCGTCCTTCGTTTTTAGAACATGCTATTGATAACAATTGCGGAGCCAAAATGGTTGCACTTCATGAAATATTTTACAAAGTCGTATGGTTTAATATAACCGAATCCAAGGAGAATAATAAGATACTAAAAGTTGACAAAACAGGGGCCAAAGTTGGCCAGTTAACAATCCCTGATGGTTATTACGGGTTTTGCTCCCTAAAAGAAGCAATGAGTAACTTCGACATTGCCCTCAAACTTAACAATGCAAATCTAAAAACAATGTTGACCTTCAAACCTGAAGAAGAAGAAGTAGGGTACTATTTTGATAAAGAGCTAGCTAAAATGTTAGGCTTTACAACTGCCGATCGGTCCATTCATAGTTTTAGAGTTGCAGCAAACAAAACTACTTATGAGGGAGAAAATCCGCTCGATCTTGCATTACATTCATTACTCTATGTTCATTTGGATGAGCTGAGCACTGATGAAAACTTATATGATGGAAGGCCCTCAACTGTTTTAAGAGCTCTTCCGTCAGGGAAAGCTGCATATTGCGATTATGAAATTATACAATTCCCTAATTTACAGTTTAAAAGATTAGTTTGTGGGAGGGTCGGATCATTTAATATAAAAATCACAGACAAAACGGGGAAAGTCGTAAAATGTGATAACCTGCACATTGTTTTAGAAATAAAATAATACGCTACTAAAAAATAATGTCGCGTGGGCCAGAAGAATCAGGAGTTACATTAGCGCCTGTGAGGTGTATAACTTTAGAATTAAAAGACCTTGCAGACGTTGCGGACTTTGAACAGAACGGTGAGATAGGCGCTTTGTATGGTTTTGAGTACACTAAAGATGGTGATTATAAACGCAAAGAGGTTGCCGACAACAAAAAGTTTCCTAAACTAGAACAACTGCGCAATGTAGAAGCAAATAATGCTGGCCAGTATGAATATAAAATAGTTCGAAAACCTGACAGCAAATGGCACTTAGAACCATATTTAGAATGGGAAATAAAATTTGAATTCATAAGCCCATTTACATTTTTTAGCCGTCAAAAAAGTTTCAGAAAAGCATTCAACTCTGGCCCTTTACATATAAGTCTTATGCCAGGGACAATAGCCGGAAAGAGATTGAAATAAAGCCGTATGGGAATAAACAGTACATCCTCCACAGAAGAGAATCAGTTTTAAAAGATGCTTCTACAAAATTACAGTTCATTCCACAAATGAAATTAGGGGACACGTTCACAATGATATTTGAAATTTCTGTCTTAAAAGATGAGGGGAGGAATGGGGTTGTGGGCGTTAGTGACGTCCTTTTAAAAGGAATTCTAATTAGCTGGCAAAACTTAGACGTTGACAGTCTTAAAGTTACTGTCGTTGTTCTTTACGATGGTGGGGGGATTAAGGTCGTTACAACCAGTGACAAAATCAATATTAGTCTAAATAGAAACAATCTTACAGAACTGAATTGGATTAATCTTACACATTTAGACCTTATAGGATTTTATTATACTGAACAAGTTTTGACAGAGAGCATGATAAATATAATAACAGGTTTAGATTAAATTCTGTTATAAAACTATGGAGCAGTTAAACTTTATGATAAAAGATCCTCATTGTTCATTGATTTGTGGGCAGACTGGTTGTGGAAAAACAATATTTGTCCTAGACCTATTACAAACAGTTTATCGCTATAATTTTGATCATATTGTGATTTTCTGTCCAACACTTAAATGGAACAAAGCATATCATGATAGAAGGTTTATATGGACAGATGATGAAATATATTTAGTTAATCCTAGCAATAAACTGAGTGAGTGTTTAGAACAGTTTTATAAACTGTTTGAAGGAACGCAGACACTATTTATTATAGATGACTGTTCGGCAGAAAGAGACATAGTTAAAAAGAGAAACACTTTATCAAAACTAGCTTTTAGTGGAAGACATGCTAGGATAAGTGTGTGGATTTTATGTCAAAAATATAACTCAGTTTTAAAAGACTTTAGAGAACAGTTAAAGACTGTAGTGTTATTTCACATGAAAGACAGAGACTCATTTGAAGAATGTTTGCGCGAAAATGATGTTATTGAAAATGATCAGGAAAAACACAGGATTAAGCAAAAACTAAAATCTAAAAAGTTTAGTAAATTAGTATTGAAAACGGATAATCCTACACAGTATGTTTGTTTGTAGGGTCGTTATTTTTTGGTTATTAAAGTCTTACTTGCCAGAGAACAGTAAAAAGCTCATTCTGGAGTCGCCCGGTCGAAACTCGTTGAGACCGGGTGAGCCAGAATGAGCTTTTTACTGTTCTCTAGAAGATTTAGCTAAGGCAAGAGACGCTTACGAGAAAAGACGAATTGCTCACTTAGACTTTATTAATAAAAAGTTAAGAGAACAGGGCCATGCAGAGCACACATTTACAGACGTTGATGATGCAATGAATGAGTATTACTTAGTGACAGGAAAGAAGTTTATAACATCGCCACCGCCAGAACTGTCTGACTTTTATGAACCATCTGAGGAACAGAAGACTGCAGAGATAGTTTTTATTGCAGTTGGCATGACCTCAGTGTATCTTGTTGCTCACTTTCTTGTGTAAAATAAAATGCATTTAAAATATGGCCAAAACAAAGTACAAAATATATTATTCTCCTAAAGGGTATTGGAAAGGAAAGACTGCTATTGAAAAACTGAGTAAAGCTGCTAGAGTGTCTGAATCAGATGCGAAAGACTGGCTTTCAAAACAGGCAATTTGGCAAATATAATTGCCTGCTCCCAAAAGAATAATAAGGCCTAGATTTGTTAACTCAGTTCCAAATGACACCCACCAGATGGACTTGCTGTATCTTCCACATGACAAAGTTAGAAGAAAAAAGTTTAAGTATGCTTTAACAGTTGTTGACATGGCTTCAAGGTATAAAGACGCTGAATCTTTAACGGATAAAAGCTCAACTGCTGTGGCTGTGGCTTTACAACAAATATACATGCGAGGCCCATTAAAGTATCCTAGAGTTTAAAGGTTCTGTAAACCAGCTGTTTTTAAAACATCATGTTACAGTTAAGAGAGGGATCCCAGGCAACCATCGATCACAAGCCCTAGTAGAAAACTTTAATAAGAATCTAGCTGAACGTCTGTTTACCTATCAATATCACAGAGAAATTATAGACAGAACGCGTAACACAGAATGGGTTAGGAGGTTGCCAGCAGTCTTACGCGCCATGAACAACGAAGAATTTTAAAGCAACAGGCCTTAAACCAGTAAACGCAATCAAATTAAAAAAAATTAGCATTACTGAAGATGTGCAGGGGACTCAAAAACTCTTGCCGTTTAGCCTAAAAGTAAGATACTTGTATGCTCCTGGAGAGGCAGAGGGCGATGTTAGAATTAGAGCCACAGACCCCATATGGAGCGTAGATGTATATGAAGTTGAAAGAATCATGAAAACAACCCATCCCGTGTATTATTTAAGAGAAACTCTCTCTTCTAAAAAGCCTGCCCCTAAAAGATCGTTTGTTCGTGAAGAGCTGCAAGTTGTCCCGCCAAACACAGTAAGTTAACAAAAAAATAGTATTTATTTTTGCTAAACTTATTTTTGCTAAACCATTAGATTTTTTATATCCCTGGAGAGAATGTAAACATCTTTGTTCACGATCACCAAATCTTATCTTGCACGTAAGCCCCCATTTTAATGTACTGATTACGTCGATTTTTATAGGTTTTTGCGTGTTAATTTTGGTTGTAAAACAGGTGTTAATTTTGGTAAAAAATGACATGAGAAGGACGTGATTTGTATGTGAAAAGGGGGGTTTTCGTGAAAAATAAGATGGGTGAGCTTGAACGAAGATATTTACCTTCTCTCACCATGAGAGCAAGGCATGAAGGGCCACAGAATTTGAGACCTTTTTTTTTTAATGCTGATCGATGAGAATGAAGATGATTAGGATGATGCTACGGAATTCCATTCCGGTCTGAGACTACATGACAGGGCTGCACTCTACGCTTCCTTTCATGATATATCCCGGCGTCAACCAGGCCCGAGAGATACAGGCACCTGCAGCGTTGGTCAGGAAATTTGAGCAACACTCTCAGAAACGCATCCATTAAGTGGATGAAACTCGACTGTGTGGTCCCAGTCTTCCCAACTGAGTCCGCAGCAAACTCAACTCTGGGTAGGTGCCACTCGGGGCAGAAAACCCCACATGACTCTGATGGGATTCGAACCCACGACCTCCCAGCCGGGAGTCCGCGACACTAACCACTTCGCCACGGCGGCTGGTATGTTTTTTTCTTGTTTCTATTAATACTTTCTCAAAACAATTTCCTCCTATCACCCTATTAAGTCACAAGATATACCAAAAGACAATAAATACTTTTTTTTCTTCTAAAAATCTTCACTAGGCGCTGAGAAAGTTACAGTAGCCTATAAGAGGGAGAACGATTTCGGTTTGCGAGTTCAAATTGCTCATTATGAAATACCTGACTGCCACAGCAACTAGTCCTCAGTCCCTCTTCGGCCACTGGGAAGTTGCACTGCCGGACCTGCTGTAGAGACTACCTGATCGTTTCAGCTCACCTGGCTTATACAGAGCGCAGGCGAGCAGCAGTCAGGTAAACTAACAAACGGTTTTCTGGTGAACATGTTCCGGCCAACCCGGCTGAAAAAAAAATTGTGGTCCGACAAAAAACGGTCCGTCACACACACACACGCACGCACGCACACACACACACCACACACTGATCTTCATCTACTAACTCACGCCACTCATTCACCACACACACACACACACACCACACACACACACACACACACACACACACACACACACACACACACACACACACACACGTGAATGGGCTACGCTGATGATTCAGATTCGGGTTTCTCTTTTAACAAATCCTGAAATTTGAAAGCTGAGCACTGAAGCTTATGATCTCGTACACTTAGCGCAGAGAAGGTAAATATACGGGTTCAAGCTCACCCATCTTATCTTGCACGAAAACCCCCCTTTTCACATACAAATCACGTCCATCTAATGTCAGTTTTTGCCAAAATTAACACCTGTTTTCTAAAAAAATTCAACACGCAAAACCGCCAAAAATTGACGTAATCGGTACATCGGGGCTTACGTGCAAGATAAGATAGGGTGATCGTGAACCCGAATATTTACATTCTCTCCAAGGGCATAAAAAATTAAGGGTTTACAGAATTGTCATCCTTAACACAATTAACGCCTGCAGGATTGAGAGTGAGACCTTACTACTTTCTAGTAAGGCTTTGGGGTGACTTGGGGCAACTTGGGGTGACTTGGGGCAGCTTGGGGTGATTTGGGGCAACTTGGGGTGATTTGGGGTGACTTGGGGTGATTTGGGGTGACTTGGGGCGAAAGGTGTCAAGCGCGCTAAAGTGGGAGGTGTCAGAGAATGTCAAGTGGAACTGGTAGGACCACTCTTGACATCTGCTGCTGCCAGCCAGTTGCTTTGTGACTGAACAGGATGTGCTCGCGCGCTGAGCAGTAATTAGTTGCCTGGCTGGCCTTCAAGACAACTACCAGTTAAGCGCGATGAAGAACAGAGAAAGAGGCGGCTCTCGCTGTATAGCGAGGAACGTGTTAGCACACGCCCGCTGTGCGGGCAGACATGTGAATAGTTGGCTTGCCTTCACTGACTGACTCAACTCTTCAAACATTGCTGTTGTGTGTGTGTGTAAATTAAATATGCGGCCTACTTGTAATGGCTCAAAGTACTGGACTATCGCAAGAACTGGAGTGTATAACTATTAGTGACGAGGACATAAAGATTGATGCAGAGGAAGTCACAAATAGTGCTACTGAAAGAAATAATCAATTAATTCAAAACCAGATAGACTACCATTCTGCTTGTGCTCAGTACTGGAAAAATTTTCAACGCATTTATAACACATCTGGTGAGAGAGCAGCAAAAGAATTTGAAAAAGAAGAAAAGAAAAAATTACCAAAACAGCCAGGTCAGTTTCAATTTAATTTAAAAAAAAAGACAAACATATAATATAAAAGTCTACATTCTTTATCTGGTAAAGATTTATTAAACAGACTGAAATATCACAAAACAGAAAAAACGCTTAAGAATTGTTGAATGCGTTATCCCAGACTTTGATGAAAACAAAAACGCTGAAGAAATTGAAAGAATTCTAACTGAAGGCCAAACAGCACTTGACTTACTAAATAACTGCGGCCTTCAACAGTATCTAGCTTATGGAAAATGGCTGCGAAGGTTGTTTACAATAAACAGAGGAAATTTCAAGAAATTTGTTACAAGTCATTTGAAGTACTCCCTTTGTTGGATTAATAAACTAAGAATGACGTCAGAACTCTTTGAGAAATATCCAGAACTCTCAAACCTGGCAATTTCTATCACACAAGCCATCGCCAAAGATACATTCCGCTCTAAAAACCCACGCTGGTGTGGCAGCTGACTGGATGTGAAGAAGGTATGTACATTGTTAGCTGCAACGCTATTATTGTGTTGTCTTTGTTTACAGCCAGCAGAGAAATGTTCTAGAACAAGAGAAGCTGAGCCTGCAATTGTTGTATGGTAGCATTGAAGGGTTGATGGCCAGAAGAATAGCTGTGTTTATCTTCCCTAGCAACTGAGCAGTTAAGCGTGCAGTGTGTGGCCTGGTGTGGTAACAGAAGCCTCTATTAATTGGTTGGCAGAGTGCATTGCAGAGTGATTCTCGAACATGGCCAAGATTGATGTCATTCTTTGCATGCCAGGCAATGGAGGAGGATTGATTGCCAGCGTTAAGTGCTGCTATTGACTGGGGGTGGGTGATGAAGTTAACAAAAATGAATGTTTTGCTGATTTAATTTAATTTATTCATTTAAAGATTTGGGTTTAAAAATGACGACCGAACACAGTGAATCTGATTTAAAGAATGATCTGATGACTTTAATAAAACATTGTAATGAACTATTTGACGAAACAATGAAAGTGTTAAACATTGATTTTAGTGAATCTGGTTTTGAGAATGATGTAAACAATTTAATAAAAAATCATAGTGAACTATTTAACGAAGCAATTAAAGTGATGAACATTGACTGTAGTGATTCAGAAAAAGCTAAAATATTGGCGGGTGTTATTGTAAGGTTAACGTGTCTTGAAGTGTTGCAACGCTTGGATGAAGAATAAAAGCGCGTTTTACTTAGTTGTATTTACATTTATTTTTTTTAATTTACATAAATATTTGAGTTAAAAAATGAGCCTCACAAGCGTGTCTGAGTTTGAAAAACTGCCAGCCAGCGCACTGGTGAAAGGTAGTGACAAACAATTAAGCAATATGTTTAGTGAGTAGACATGGACATCATTAACCCCTCGAACGTTCATGAAAGCGTAGCACACGCCATCTCTAAAATCCCAGAGTCTCTTCAAACTGGCCCGCCAGTAAAAGTGTTGTTGACTGTTCTGATTGATTATATAACTCCCGATGATAGTAACATGGAAGTCTGGGTTCAACTAAACAGAAAGAAGCTATTAGCTATCGCGACTTTATTCGACTGGTG
>JAFLJL010005797.1:0-12420 GCA_018398815.1 Conus ventricosus | reverse complement strand
AGTGTTTGATCGTGATTTTTGTGTTGTGTGCGTTGGAGTGCTTGTCGTTTTTGTGCTGTTGTGTGCGTTGGGGGCTTTATTGTGATGTGCATGGTGCGTGTTTTGGGAAATTTTTTATTTTGCTGGTGTGAATAAAGGGGGGGTTTGTTCGAAAATTCTTTTTTGTGTGGTCTTTGCGGGGTGTGAGGTCATCACTCCTTCACTCCCACCAACCCGTTCCTGTCGGGCAGACCCCCAGGGGTGGGTGTGACAGTGACTATTTAACAAAGAATAAAAGTGATGAACTTGGGGACTGTAGTGATCAGAAAAACTAAAATATTAGCAGGTGTTTTTGTAAGGTTAACATGTCTTGAGTGTTGCAACGTTGGGCGAAGAAAAAAAGCGTGTTTTACTTATTTTATTACATTTATTTTTTTAATTTACGAAATATTGTGGTTTAAAAAAAATGACGACCACAAGTAAATTTCGAGGATAGAAAAAAAGAAAAAGAAAACCCGAAGGTCGGGAGGCCCCAAAAGAAGCATGCTTAAATGCCTTTAGGCAGCCCTGTCACCTTGGGGCCTGGTGTGTTGACGAGGGGTACAGCGCAGGCCCCCAAGGGGGTCGGACTGCTCTAAAGGCGGTAAAAGACAGTGCTTCTTGGGTCCCCCCCACCCCTTCGGGTGTTTCTTTTTCTTTTTCTTCTTTAAAAATGAGCCACAAGTAAATTCGGGATAGAAAAATATATACGATGGAAAAAAAATTTGGTAGGACAAAAAATTGCAATACGTTTGTGAAGTGACATGAATTTTTTTACCCTACAAACGTTCATAAAAAGCGTGACAACGCTATCTCAAAAATCCCAGGTTTCTTCGTGAGCCACCAGTAAAATTGTGTGGCTGTTCTGATTGATTATATAACGCCTGACGTTGTAACATGCAAGTCTGGGTTTAACTAAACGAAGAAGTTATTAGCTATCGCGACCTTAATTCTGAGGGGCTGACTACTGCTTACACTTTTAACCATGCAAGTGAGGAGGAAAAGTTAAGGGGTTTTGGTGGTCTGAAGGGACAGTCCTTAAAATCAGATTAAGAAAAACAAAGTTTACCCTGTAGTTGGAAATTCTTACCTTCCTTTCCCAAAAAGATTTAGGAAAAACGGCAGTCTTAAACTACTTTTAATTCTGACAATTTGTGTTTTATGTGGTGTTTTTTGCCATTTTTTTCCCTTTAAAATAATGAAAAAGAGTATCTAATTATGAACAATAAAAGCAAAGCTGAATTTGAAACAACCTTTCGAGAGATAGAAAGATATTTCATTTTAAAGAGCCCCCCCTCCCTTAAACGTATACACATGGTCTGTAGTGACAATCTATCCCTCAAAGGATTCTCAAACGTCCTTTTGGGTGAATCTTTTTAAACATGTAGTTTTGTAGTTTACAGCGGTCTAAGAGCCACTATGTTTAATTAGAAAAATAGCAGACTGTAGATTATACTCAAAGCAAAAATCAAAACAGGAGTTTTGTAGAAGTTTTTGGTCAGAATCCCACTATAAAAAAGCAGTGCCGTCTACGAAACATTTTTAAAAGTTTTGTAGATTGAAAAACCGAACCCCTCACCCCAAACCGGGTTAAAGTTAGTTTTAAGAATGTACGAAAAATGCAAATGACCCCGTACGTGGTTTTGTGTTTGAATAATTTGCCACAGTTGCACCCCCCAACGCAAGAACAAAAACAACCTTTTAACCCACCATGATCGTTCTTATTTTTATTGTTGTTAGGTCGTGGGGCACAACACACCAGAGTTTTAAAGGAGGCCCCAAGCAGCTAGTAGATTTTTAGAGCAGATGAAACAATTTCGCACGTTACCCAATGATGAACTTTCGACATTGTTTTGACTCCTAAAGACCAAAAAAGTTATGACTCATCTACGCACTGCTGGTTTTGCGGCTTAGAGCAAACCCCTAACAGTAAAGACGGGACAGAAGGACCACGTCAATTACGGGAAAGTTCGAGGGGCCACGCACGAGGTATTCTTCAACTTAGGTTGACCCGTTGGAAAAGCCTATCTTTTCAAAAACCTACGAGGTACGATTCTCATTTTTCAGAAGCAGTGACATCTAAATTTAAAAGGGGGTTTTCCTGCATTGCCAGTTTTCAGAAAAGTCATGTTTTACTTTTGACTTTTACCCTTTTATGACCAGCCCACCTGAGGGGGAGTTTGATAAGTTGCGGATCGCTACAAGATTTTCCAATCCTAAACAATACTTTGACCCCTTTAGTGCGCAAGGGTTTTCCTTATGAATTGAACTCGTGGGCCGTTTGCGAAGACTCGTTTCCCCCCCAAAAGGCGCTTTTTTTTTCTGAGGCAAAGAATAATGATGCTGCTATGAATATGCTCGAAGCCTGGACAGAATTACTTCCCAAACAAAGGAAAACTATCAGATCAATATTTTTTGGCTGCGTGGTTTTTGGGGCGACGCTTTCAGAACTACGATCTTTTGCAAAAAACATTACGCTTAGACTCACTTTAATCTCGCCCGGGCCTTTTTTGGGGGACGCCTTTTTAAAAGTTACAAACATCGATTGACTTAATTCTGATTTTCCCCCATTTCGTGATTAAAGTGGGCTGAGGGGAGGTATTGCAGGGCCCTCACCCCTTACGCAAGCCCCAACAAGTTTTAGACGTTTATGACCCCCCCAAAACCACCAACTATCAATGTAGTTAGACCCCAACAATCTGTTGGATGGGCCTGAGTAACGTTCATGAAAAAAACTTTAAAATAAAAGGGCCCTCCGATTTTATCTGTGTTAGGTTGTTGTTACGCTTACACCTGATAACCCAAATTAGGGTAATTTTGGAATAGCTTGAAATCCTAAAAAATTCACGTTCTACACAACGATTACCCTTACCCACGAAAAGTTTAAAAGTTGAGCCCCTCGACCCCCAAAAATTGTGCCTAATCTTAGGCATAAAACAATATGTGTGCCTTACGATCCTCAGTTTTACTTAAAAACTGACTGAAACAAAGAGTGTTCAAAAATTTTTATCTGTGTAGGCTCTTTTGAGGCCAACAAAGGAATTGATCTTAGAACCCAAGCCACTATGCTCAAAAAAAAGCTTCTTTAAACTGTGAAAAAAGCTGTTTGGCAAAACTATGGAAATCCAAAAACGTAAAAAGGGAAAAATTTAGTTTACAAAAAAAACCAAGAAATTAAGTTGGCCTCAAAACCCAAATATCAAGCTTTAGAGATTTAACGACACCCTGGTTGGCATTAGATGGAAAAGGTTTTAAAGCTGGACAGCCGGTGTTTATTGGCTTTCCGTTTTAGGTTGTCAAAGTTTTGTGTTAAAATTTTCTGTAGGGATACTTTAAACCACGTACCAGAAGCAAGAGTCCTTTACACAGAACTGACCCTTTTTTTCTAGAGTCCCAATAAAGACTTCTATAAGGTTAGTAACAAAAGTAGAAAAGGAGCTGATGGATGGAAAGCCATGTGATTCCCGAAAGATTCCCTTTTCATTCAAACTGTGAAAAAAAAAAAGTGTTGGGAAAGTAAAAGGATAAATACTTAATGGGCGTTTAAAGAATTGTTGGTTTGCGGTAAAAGATGTTGCGTTGCCAGCCAGACTTCTGTAAGAAAAAGGCTGGGCAAAAGTAAGAAGTTGTCAAAAAAAATTTTATCACGCAACTACAAGCAGCTCTCTTGAAAAAAAATTTTCTTCCCAAAATATTTCTGCGCTCTACTCTCTAAAGTAAAAAAAAAAACTGCTTTAAAACAAGAAATCCTGTTTTAACAATAACAAAAAGAACTTCGTCAATCCTAAAAGTTTTCATTGTGTGGGAAGGGAATTTTTAAAAGTTACTTGACGACTTGGCTTTACTTAAACTTAAGACCAAACAAGAACTTCTTAAGAAAACCTTGTACTTACTTAAGAACCTAACTATACTTAAAATTTGAACTTATTTTTTTGCACAAAATTGTAATTTCTTGCACTTAACTTAAAAAGTATTTTTTTTTTAAACTTTTAACTTGTTTATTAGTTCTTAATTGCTTTATCTATTTCTTAAAGCTTTTCCCATAGAAAATGGGTCTCCAGGGGTTGTATTTTTTTGCAAAATTTGGGTTTTCTTTTTTTCTTTTCTGGGGGTTTGTGACTTTGTTGTTAGGTATGGTTTTAGCAAAAAAACCCGCCAAAAACGGCAGCTCCAATACATATAATTCATCTTATCGTTTAATTGTGTGTTGTTGTATTGCGATGGGGGGTGCGGGCGGCGATGTTGTTTACTATCTACAATTTTTGTTTTGCTGTTTGGGTTTGCTTTTTGCAGTCGGTTCCCATTCAGCCATTTTTGCCACCCCTAAAACCGTCCGGATTTTTGTTTGAAACATTCTCACCTGTGGTACATTCATTGCGGAGCTTTTCCTTGTGGTACTTCATTGGGAGACTCATTGTGGTACATTTGCCTGTGGACTGTCCTGCGGGTTTCTCGCTCATTTTTTTTATTGCGATTAAATTTATTGATCAAAATTAATTGTTTAAAAAAGAAATTTAATCCCTGATGAAGGGGATAACATCATCCCAAATCTGAAAAGTAATGCAAGGTTTCTAGGGATTGTTTAAAACCGGTTTGGTTATGTATATTTTAAATTTATTCTGAATCACGGCCCCATCTTCTTACTAACTTAGCAATAGCAATCATTGTCTGCCCCCGATCTAACCTTTTTTTCCCAAACGCGCTTGCCTGGTAGTATTTTTAAGTCTGAGTAGAAATTGCGAACCTGTTCAACACTTGTTCAGGCCTAAAATTTTTAGTCCCTAGTGTTTGTTTTCCCACGCACCAGAGATATAATTTTTTCTTTAGGGCAGGGGCGGAGTGTCTGCTTGCCCCCCAATTTTAAATAGTTCGTCAAAACCCTTTTTTAAAAAAGAATAAAAATATTAATATTTTAAAATTTCTGAGTTTAACGTTGGTTATTATGCGTCCCATTTTTAGTGTTATGTCTATTCAACTCTTGAAAAAAATGTTTGTTGGGAATTAAAACCCCCAAACATGAAAAGATAGAAGTTTCGCCAAAATAGTTAAACCTTATTTTGCTTTAACAACAAAAGTTATCTGTTTAAAAAAAGCCATAGACAGTCTTTCGCATTATGATTATTTTAATTATTTTTTTGTTTTAAAAGTGGTGAAAAAAAGTTATCAATGATTTCCCATTTGCTGTAATTAGCGGTTTTATAGGCTTTAGGTGTTAGCAAAAAAACATGTTTTAAATGAGGCCAGCAGTCTAGGAAGGTTAGCATTGAGGATGTTGTTAAGGTTTTAGTTGTAATTTGCGGGATTGCCCAAAAGATTTCTTGTTAATAGGGGATTAACCCGAAAATATTAATGTAGAAGATAATCTAGAAAATATTGATTTTAAAAGATGTCTGGGTTTGGTTTTGTGGTGGGAGGGCTATTGTTTAAACCTTTAGCCTTCTTGGAAGCAATTTTTGTTTAGAATGCGGTCCCTGAAGGAGAGAAAGGCATAACAAGGCAATAGAGATTAGCTAAGCAAGAGACGCTTACGAGAAAAGGCGAATTTCCCTTTGACTTTATAATAAAAAGTAGGAACAGGGAAGCGAGACAATTTCGCGTTGATGCGCAAAGAATGGTATTACTTAGTGACAGGAAAGAAGTTTCTAACATCACCACCGCCCGAATGTTGACTTTTATTTAACCATCTGAGGAAGAAAACTGCAGAGTGTTTTTTTTGCAGTTGGATGACCTCAGTCTTCTTGTTGCTCACTTTCCTTTTAAAATAAAAAGCATTTTAAAATATGGCAAAACGAGTAAAAAATATTTATTCTCTAAGGGTATTGGAAAGGAAAGTGCTATTGAAAAAAAAAAGTAAAATGCTAGGTTCTGAATCAGATGCGAAAGATGGCTTTCAAAAAGGCTTTGGCAAATTTGCCCGCCCAAAAAGATTTTTAAAAGGGCCCAGATTTGTTACCTCGTTCCAATGACACCCCAATGGACTTGCTGTTCTTCCCAAAAGACAAAGTTGAAGAAAAAAAATTTAAGTAGCTTGACAGTTGTTGACATGGCTTCAAGATACAAAGACGCTGAACCTTTAACGATAAAAAAATTAACTGCTGTGGGTGTGGGTTTTCAACCCAAAAATCATGCGAGGCCATTTAAAGTTCCTGGATGATTCAAATTATGTGGAAAAGATTTTAAAAGGTCTGTAAAAAAAACTGTTTTTAAAAAAAAACATGTTTAAATTTAAAAGGGGGGATCCCCGGCAACCATAATCACAGCCCCAGTAGAAAACTTTAATAAGAATCTAACGAACGTTGTTTCCTAACATATCACAGAGAAATTATGGAAGAGAACGAACACAGAAGGGTTAGGAGATTTCCAGCGTCTTAGTGCCCCTAAACAATGAAAAATTTTAAAACAAAAGGGGTTTTTAAACCGTAAACGCGAAACCAAATAAAAAAAAAATTTGGGTTACTGAGATGTGCAGGGGGTCAAAAAATCTTTGCCGTTTTGGGTTAAAATAGTACTTGTTGCTCCTGGAGAGAGAAAGGGATGTTAGAATTTTAGCTACAGATCCCATTGGAGCGTAGCGTTTGAAGTTTTAAAGAATTATGAAAACAACCCTCCCCTGTATTATTTAAGAGAAACCTTTTTTCTAAAAAGCCCCTGCCCCAAAGATCCTTTGTTCGCGAAAAAAATGCAAGTTGTCCGCCAAACACGTGAGTTTAAAAAAATGTTTTATTTTTCTAAACTTTTTTTTTGTTTAAACTAATTTTTTTTGGCCTATTTTGGGGGTTTAATGATCTGTGTTTTTTTTTAAAGTTCTGTTTAATTGCATCGTGTCTACCTGTTGTGAAGTAACGCTTTCTCCCCCTCCTTTTGAAAGTTAATTTTTTGTCGTCTGTTCTCCCGTGGCCATAAGCTTCGGAAAAATTTTTCGTCCCTTTTATTTTATCCCGTTTAATGATTTGCTTTTCTTAATTCAATAAAAAAAATTTTGCTGATGCTGGGGACAAAGGCGTGTGCTTTTGTAATTTTGGAGTTAAAATTTTTTTAAAAAAGGGACTTACAATATAGCGTGGGACCTAAACCTAACCCCAAAACTCCCCAATGCTAAAGGCTGGCGCCCCAGCCCGAGCTAAAAGGCAAACTAGACCCAGCGCTTACGCTAGCTACAGTGGGGCAGTAATTACATAAAAAAGAGAATTTTAAAATTTTTGCAATTTCTTTCTGGTAGCCTATATTTCCAAGTCACTTTCTATTTCCTTTTGGGAAATTCAGTTATTTGTTCTAACCTAAACGTTGAACCCCCATTTTTTTAAACAAATTAATTTTGTAAAAGTTCTTATTAATCCTTTGGTAGACTTCACCAACGAGTAAAAAGCAATTTAAAAACATATTTTTTAATGAAAATAAATCGAGTACGGTTTGTCTTTGTTAACCATCACATAACCTTTTAGATGATAAGAAAATGTTTATTTCATCCCGTTTTGTAAGGCAAAAACAAGCTTTAAAAGGGACCATCCCAAATTTCCAGACATAATTTTATCCCGGAAAAACATGTTCTGGCAAACTGAATTGACTTCCAGGGGTAAATTTAAAAAAACAAAATAAGTAGCAGTGCTAGGCTTGTCGGTTTTTGGGTAAAATTTTTGGGTTTCTGTGTTCCCCCCTTAACTAAAAATTCTTCTGTCAGCACAATTCACGCTTTTATTTTCTGTTCAAATTTCTTTTTGTTTTTCCCGGAAAGATACAAGAAAAGGGGCCCGCATTCAAAGCTTTTTAAAAATTTTGGTTTTTTTTAAATTTATACTTGGGGTTCGCAAATCAAATTTAAATCCCAGTTTATTTCAGGGGCCAGTTATTGTTTTTTTTATAAAGCGGTTTTATTTGCCGAATCAGTTGTTTCTTGATTTTTATTTGTTCTGAGTAGGATATTGTTCGTTTTTTGTCTTCAAATTTTGTTGTTTTTAAAACCCTATTGTGACTCAAACCTAAAAATTCCCTTTACCCTATCAGTCAAAAACCCGGGGGTCCTGCTGGTCTTTTAGCTCGTGAAGTGCTTTTAGGAGCTAGCTGCGCTTTTGATTCGGCCCTGAGATATTCTTTTTAATATTAAAAATTTAAAAAAAACAACGTATTTTAACTGGGGGGTCGTCCGTAAGTAGCTTAGCGTGCTTTTGATTTTTCAAAAGTCTTTTTTTTTTTTAGCTCTCTTTGTCCCTTATTATTTTTTCATTTTAAAATTTTCAAAACTATCTTTTCCTTAGTGTAAAATTTTCACCGATTTTAAATGCGTTAAAAGTCTTTTAGACGCATTGATTTTTGGGGTTAGGCCAAGAAACTAAAGGGTCGCGGCCCTAAAGGGCTTGGGGCAGAGCTTTTTTTTTTTTAACAAGTCTCGTTCAGTGAACAGTCATCAATAATAAACAGTTTTCAGTTTCCCCCAAATGTTTATGTAATGTTTTAAACGTCGCTTGTTTGTCGCTGGGGTAAATAAAAAAAATTATCGTCTGGCCAAAAAAAACTTCCTTTTTTTGTAAGGGTTTTTGTGCTTAATAGTTGTGCAGAATAACAATGTACTCTAATGAAAACCCCGTATATTGTTTGTAACAATAAAATTGAAAGAAGTTTTCCCACACCAGTAATCCCCCAAATAAGAGAAAACAGTGCGGTCTTTTGGGGAGAAAAATTAAACTATCCCTCTGTTTTTAAAGGTTTTTCTTCTCATTTTAATAACCCCGTCTTTTGCCCGTTTTCTTCATGTTTAATGAGCATCAAAACATAAAAAAAGCATTTTTATTGGGGCGTTTCCGTTGCTTTCTTGTGAAAATTTTTTTTATACCCTTTGCCCCACCCTTTTTCCCCCTTCCCCAATCTGTTGTCAAATTGATCTAAAATCCAGCCACAGCCCCCTATTTGGTTTTTAAGTGTATTCGGTCTTACACATAAAAGGGGAATTTTTTACTACTGCAACTTCAGGATTCTTTGCCCACCCCCCAGCGAACATTTCTTATTTCATCGAAGTGTTGGTGAGGTAAAAGTCCCCGGGCCCGAATACAACGATCAGGCTTGCTTTTTGCACGTTTAAATTCTAAAATTTTTGGTTATAAAACGCTTTGATTCTTAGAAAAGGAGTTTGGTTTTTTCAGTAAACAAAACAAAAAACCTTTTAAAGACTTAGAGCTGATTTAGAGTATGTTCCAAAAAGTTTGCTGTTTTTTTTTTTGTGTGGAGTGTATAACCCTTTCATAATAAATAACCCTTTTCTTTTATGGGTTAAGATTGTTTGGCAGTTCAGGGTTGTAACAAAATCAAATCAAGAGAGAGTCCTAAAATGTGTATTGCCAGGGGCTTAGCAGAAAACAGAAACGTAGTTTAAAAGTCAGTTCATAAGTACGTTTTTCTTTTGTGCACCTTGGTTTTGGATATGGTCTTTAAAAAGCTCAAAAATCTAGGGGGATGCAGAACTGTTGCTAAATCTTTGCTATGCCCCATCTTAAAATCACCTTTTATCCCCCCTTTTAAACTGTGCTTAAGACGTTTGGGGTTTGTTTTCCCCGAAAAACTTTTTTTTCCCTTTTTTTTTTAGGCAGCCTAGATCGAATAGGGGGCAAAAAAGTTGCCCCGCTTGTTCAAAGACTTCTTGCCTCCCGTTTGATTCCATATGTTTAACGATTGCCCCGCCCAAAATTGCAAAACAGAGCAAAAGGGTCTGTCGATTTAATATCTATTTTTAAAGTGTTTAGCAGTGCCCGGCATTTAAAATCGCCGCGCCAAAAATAGGGAAATTACTAATTTAAAATTTGTGGGGTGAAAAGTTGTGGAGTATTTACACAATTAAGTTTGCCCTTTTACCCTTTAGCCATACGGTTCCTTTTTTCTAGATGGGTGAGGTACAACCGTTTTGAGTTCATTTTTTATAAAACAAAAAGAATTAAAAAAAAATATGGATGAAAATTTTGACGCAAAATTTAATCCTAATTTAAGAAGAAGAAGTGAAACAGAACTGGGCCCTTATTGCAAAAAGAGCTTGAAGGAGCGGGTTCTTTATCCCTAAACAACGTCAAGAAAATATTGCGAGAAAAAAATTCAATATTTTGAAGCATAGGCGAGGTACCCGGGGTCTTGATCCTAAAGTTTGGGGGAAGTGGTGGGCTTTGTATATAAGAAGGGTGCAGGAGACCGTGTAAAGCTACTTTAAAGCAAAACCCCAAAAAGTTTTTAAAACTAAGCACAATAGGCGAAAAAAATCCCCTTTTTAAGGCAGAAAAATTAAAATTTAAGGGTTTGAGCCAAAGCCGTTCGTTTTTACAAAAATTTGGGCAAGAGTTGCCCAACAAAATCTTTAAATAAAACATACCCTTCAGTTTAAAAAAAGAAGCGATGAACTAATAGCGAAATTTAAAAAGGTTTAAGTGAGGGCACAGTTAAAAAAAAAATTTGGGGATTCTCCATTTTCTTGCGTGAATCCTGGGGTTTAAAAGCTGCTCTGCGGACAATAAGGGGCGAAATAAAAAAATTTGAAAATTGGTGAGTTGATTTGGGTAGAAGAAGAAAAAAAAAAGTGGTAATGCAGTTTATAAAAATTTAGGAGAGAAGAAAAAATTAGAATAAGCAGAAAACACGGATTTAATGTAGAAAGGGCAGCCAGGTTTGAAAAGCTGTTACTAAGAGCGCGTGCCACAAACAAGAGAATAAAAGGGAAAAAATAAACAGATACTTTTTGAAAATATACGCTGGAAAGAATAAGGACACTGTTCAGAGAAAAAGGGATTAAAAAGTTAGTATTTAACGGCTTTGGGTTTGTATCTTACACTGTTTATGCTTTTAAAAAGGGAGTGCGCCAAAAAGGGGCAGTAGCGCCCCCCAACGCCCAGCCCGGTAAAAGTTGGTTAGAAAACAAATTTAAACATTAGAAAAACCCATTAAAGAAAATTGTGCCCAAAAGGGTTGTGCCCGCCGGGTAATAGGCAGGTTGTTTGTGGTTTTGTCTTTTAAAGGCAAAGTTGCTGGTTATATGGTGCCCTCTGTGGGCGTTAGGAGTGTAGTGTGGATTAATGTTTGTGAAAATAAGTTTGGCAATCCCGTAAAAGTTTTAAAAAAAAAAACCGAGGGCTGTTTTTCGCTGTAGACTGTCAGTGCAGGAGGCCAAGGTGGCGGCTTTCGGGTGCTTTTTGCTGGGGCTTTCGGGGTGTTATGACTGGATCGCTTTCTTCAGGGCTGGGTACTTTTTTTAAAATGGTAGAGGCCTTGTTTTTAAACCCCTTGATTGTGCCTAGTTTTGGTGTCCCCAGTATGAGGATTTCATTGTTTTTTTCGTTCATCCCAAATCTGTGTCTAAGGTCGGAGGGTTGCTGTTAATCCATGACCTAAAACAAGTAAACCCTTTGGGGACCTAGCATATGAAGAAGTTTGATACTTTGTATGCTGGCGGGCAAATAACACAGAGTTAATGCATCTTTAATTGGTAGAAATTGATTTCTGGCATAAAACCCTGTAGTTGATCCACTTGCTGTTTGTCTGTGTTGTGTCCTAATAGACACCAAAGTATGTCCGTTGGAGTCATTAAGTTTTGCCCCCGGATTGTTAGGCCTTCACTTTATCTAAGAAATGTTGTCCGGATTGGGGTTTTTGTTTTTTGGATCCCAATCGAATTGTTTGTTTTTGGTTTAAAAGAGGTGTGGAGGCCAGTAGTCATAATTTATTTTTACGTTGCCCCCAAATACAAAATGCTGCCCCTGATTGCGGTCTAACTTTTGTTTAAACAGTTGAAGGGTTAAAGTTAAAATTCGTTTCAAATTCTTTCATATGCATTAGTGTCTTGGGGTTAAATGGTTTTTAAAACGTTGCGTTAGGGGGGGGCACTTGTAGTTCGTTGTATTTGTCTTTTGGTAATAAAAAATGAAAGTTACATCTGACCTTATAAAATTTGGGGGGGGTTTTTAAAAAGGTTTTTATTGAAAACCCCAGCTGTGGTTTTGCGAGTAAAAAGGCAAATTTTTCTGATTTTGGTTTAAAAAAGCCATAGGGCGGGTGACCCCTGCTGATGGATCTATCACTCTTTATTTGGGGTTTTAAAATTTAGTTAGTGGATTTAAAAGTCTGTTGGAAGCGTATGATCCATCTCTGCATTTGGTTAAAAATTTTGAGTCCAAAGTTTGAGGTTATAAAAACGCTCCCACATGTAAGTGACACTTTCGTTTATTTAAAGGTTCCATTTTTAAATGTTTTAAAAACAGTTATAAAAAGTGTAAATTATCAACCAAACAAAACGAACGTGGTTCTTAAGTCCCATTTTTCAAATTTGGGTGGGAGTTGTAGGGTTTCCTTAAAAAAATTGGTTTTTAAGTAAATGGTTAACATTCTGAAGGGGCTAAAATAACTGGATTAATTTTGTAACGAGGTGGGCAATCAAAA
>JAFLJL010005796.1:0-12860 GCA_018398815.1 Conus ventricosus | reverse complement strand
ATAGAGTAAGAATTGCCACTATAGGATAGAACTTTGTTTGTCTCGATTTGATTTCAAGGACCGTCCCTTCAGACCAGCCAGAACCCCTTAACTTTGCCTCCTCACTTGCATGGTTAAACTGTGTAAGCATTTTAGTCAGGCCCAGTTAGGGGTTAAAGTCGTGATAGCTGATTACTTCTTTCTGTTTAGTTGAAACCCAGACTTCCATGTTACTATCATCAGGCGTTATATAATCAATCAGAACGGTCAACAGCACTTTACTGGCGGCTCCATCTGAAGAGACTCTGGGATTTTAGAGATAGCATGGGCCACGCTTTCATGAACACTTGTGGGGTTAATAATATTCATGTCTACTTCACTAAACGTATTGCTTAATTGTTCACTGCTGTCAAATATTTCTTCCATCGTATATAGTTTTCCATCCTCGAATTTACTTGTGAGGCTCATTTTTTAACTCAAATATTTACGTAAATCAAAAAAAAAAATAAATGTATATAAAAGAAAGTAAAACACGTTTTTTAAATTCTTCACCCAAGCCTCGCAACACTTCAAGACACGTTAACCTTACAATAACTCCTGCTAATATTTTAGCTTTTTCTGAATCACTACAGTCAATGTTTATCACTTTGATTGCTTCGTTAAATAGTTCACTATTATCTTTTATTATATTGTCTATATCATTCTCAAAACCAAATTCACTATAATCAATGTCTAATAATTTCATTGTTTCGTCAAATAGTTCATTACAATTCTTTAAATCAGATTCACTGAGTTCGGTAGTCATTTTTAATATAAAATAAATAAAAAATTAATTGTAAATTCAGCTGTTATTCATAGTCTTTTCTAATCGTAAAACATGATCTTCATTAAAGCGAATAACTACTTCTTCAGGGTGGTAGAAACAGTCAGATTAGCATCTTCAGGAGCCATATAATCAATTAAAATGGAAAACAACATTATAGCTCGTTGAGGCCAATAATCTTGTATATTACTGATGACCTGCTCCACTTTTTCTCGCATATTTTATCAACTCATAAAGATCAATCATTGATTCTTCAAACTCGTCCTTTAACTGTTCTTTAGTAACAAACCTAACCTCTGCAGCTACGTTAGGTTTCATTTTTTAAACCAGAATAAAATTATAAATTAAAAAAAATAATTAATCAGTTTCTCTTGTAAATTTAACTGTTATTCATAGTCTTTTTCTAATCGTAAAAACTGATCAGGTTTAAAGGTAACAGTTTACTCCTTCAAGATCATCAGACACATGCAGGTCTGCATCTTCGGGGGGCAATAATATCAAGTAAAATAGCAAAAAGCTTTATAAATTTGGTTTAGGATAAGACTTTGGGATTATAGTAACGGCTTTCAATACGCTTTCTCGAATAGTTAAACTTTCAAAAAGTTCTGTTATAAATTCATCAAACATGTCCTTTAACACTTCTTTATCAACCCTGCATTAATCGCCCACCCAAAATCATCAAATATTTCTGTAAGCTTTATAACTACGTGGGGGTTCATTTTTAAACCCAGATTAAAAACAGCAATTAAAAATAATTAATCAGTTTATCTCCCTCATTCACTCCCACAAACTCTGTCTGTCTGTTTCCATCTTTGTCTGCTCTCTCTCCACCACGCACACACACACACAAACAAAAAACACACACACAAACAAACAACAAACAAAAAACAAACACACAAAACAAACAACAAACAAAAAACACACACACAATAGACAGGACGGTGTTTGTGGGGAATGTGAAAGGAGCTTTTGTGTTTCGCACTTTGAGCGACGTAAATTCGAGACAGCCACTAAAATCACTTTGTCACGACCGACCCCTGGAGGTCTGCCCTGACAGGATCGGTCTGGGTGGGGGTGAAGGGAGGACTGACCTCCCCACGCTCCGCAAGAGACCACACAATAAAGATTACGATACAAACCCCATTTTTTCACACCTGAAAAATTAAAAATTCCAAACACACACATCATGCACGACCCAATCAGCCCCCAAACGCACACAACATGCACAATCAAAATTCAAACCCCCCAACACTCACACATGCACGATTATAAATAAACATTTCCCCTACGACGTACAAAATCACAATTACAGCTTTCCCAGCACATGTAACATTAACAATTATAAAAAAACATTTCCAGCATCGATCCCTTCTAACACCCTCCCGTGCGTCCACACCCCTGCCTCTGTGGGGCCTACTGGGAGCACCCTGTCGCACTAGGTGCTCCGAACCGGGTCGGTTCTCGCAGGGAGTCGCTTCAATGCCGACACCCTCGACTCACAAGCGGGCAGTGAAGAGCGTGTCCCGGGGGGGGGGGGGGGGGGGGGAAACGTGGCGCTGTTACTGGAGGCCCTGGACGGGGTCAGGGCCGGCCAGTCAAGCGGCGGGCTCCTCTACCAGTCACGGTCCCGACCGGGGCGTGGCTCGACCAGCGCGTGGCACCATCCAGCCCGTGGTCTCAGCCAGCACGTGGCACCACCCAGGCCGTGGTCTCAGCCAGAGCGTGGCCTAACCCAGCACGTGGCACCATTCAGTCCGTGGTCTCAGCCAGCACGTGGCACCATCCAGTCCGTACTCCGGTGATGCCCCCGAAAGGGGGGAGGGAAACGTAGCTGGGAGGAGAGGGAAAGGGGAGGGAGGAAAAAGGAAGGAGAAGGAAGAAGGGTACTGGAACCCCCCTTTCAGTACAGTCTGCCCCATGCTGTCAAATCTTAACAGCCATTTCGCATGATGGGCGAGGGGAGTTATTAAACGCACACAGTAAACCCATCGAATCAAGTCTTCTCACCGATGCAGGTAAAAGACTGCATTAAATCAACGGGTTTTATAAAACAAATATGAATTATCTTCACCCTTCTCTCACTCACGTTTAACATTTTTCCTTTCTTGGGAAAATTTAAACCAACACAGCGACCATCGTTTAATAACTGTCACCACATTTGCAAATAATAATTCAATGGCGTAATTGTCACATTTTATAGCCACATTTAAAAAACAACAAAATCTCCAACCACGCATCCAACGACAATCATGCGTACGCACGCTCGCGAACATAAAACTCGTTCTCCTTCCCACACACAAACAGACGGTGCCGAAGATAAGAGTCCGGCGAATGTGACAGGGGCGGACGAGCGAGCCCAAGCAAGTTCCAACCCTGAAATCACCAGGTTCTCCCCCTTCCCCACCGACTCCCGCATCACCAGATCATAAACAGGAGAAAGAATTTTGGAAAAAATTTAGAAGGGGCCAGGTTAAAGATTGAATTAACCAGAGAAAAAGGTCTCACACAATATTTCTTACAATTTCGAAAACAAAAGAAAATTGCGCAAAGAGAAGAACAAGCCGGCTAACAACAACAAACCAAAAACAAACAAACCACGAAACTGATGCTTACCAGCAAACGTGGGTGACCCGAAGAAGCGGGTCAAACGACTCTCTCTACCCTCTGTCAGTGGGAGAGGCAGAGGCGAAGATGCGGAAACAGAAGAAGTGATGTCCCTCTCCTACAGGCGACTGCAGGATTTGAAGTACTGACTGTACTCTCGATGTTTACGGTGAAAAACCCAAGACCGGAAGCAGGCGCTCCCAGAGCATCTTCCGCTCGAGTGAAGAGCTAACTCCTCGCAATGGCGGCCAAACATGCCATGCTGCGTCACAGAGTGAGCATACTTCAAACTAAAGAAACGAAGCACGTGCGACAGGTTAAAAAGACAGGCGAAAAGGCCGATAGGACAGAAAGTTCGAGAGAAAAAGGTACCGGCCCCCGTGAACTTGCAGGATAAATAGCACGGGCGGTGGAATTAGAGAGAGAGGAGAGAGAAGCAAACCGAAGTTGAGCTGAACTACCCAAGGTGCAACCGCACCATAAGCCACCTAAGGGCGGATACACGACAACAGAAAACGACAAAAAAATAAATAAGTAATTCCGCACCCTAGGTGGGTCGAACGTCGTATGGCCTCGTGACAAACTCGTGGAAAAAACCCCCCTCTAAAAGCATCTGTTTCTCTGAGATACAGTGCCCCTTTGAACCTTGACGCATGTGCAAATTCACAACAATGGGACCGAACCCAACTCTCTGATCGACAGAGTACGAAAAATTTCCAATACAAACATTCCACGATAGAATCACCCAGGGAAATACATTAATACTACATTTATCAAACAACTAAGCGAACCTTCCAACCATGAAAGTAACAATACGAACCATTGGTGATTCATACCGTTAACATCACTGAAGTGAAAACTGTCACAACCCCTGATACAGAGATCAAAGGGGATAAAAACCTGGTTGAGGGGAAGTGTCCCTCTGATGATTTTCCAATGTGCTAATATGGAGCTCGGCTAAGATAGTCGCACCGTATTACAGGAACCCTTGATATGACGGAAAGTGAACGCATGACTCTGCAGCTCCACTGCCCAACCCATGAGTCGACGACTGACTGGCCGGACCCGGTCCCAGGTACTGGAGAGGATGATGATCGCTCTCCAGCACAAACTCACGGCCGTAAATTTAGGGGTAAAACTTCTGATGCCCCACACGACTGCTAAACCACTCTTGTTCAATGTGTGGAACTAGTCTCGGCGTCAAGTGAGTTTTTTGCTGCATAAGCAGCGGTTGGAGTCCCTTCCCTGATCTTGCAGCAACACAGCCCCATCCCCCCGCAGAAGCATCAGTCCGCAGGAAAAAAGGGGGAGACTGGATCGGGGAGAGCCAGGACGGGGCGAGTAGTGAGGGCCGTTTTCAAGGCGTCAAAAGCCTGTTGGCAACTCTCATCCCAAATCAGACGTTTGGCTTCTTCCCTTCGTCAGGTCAGTGAGGGCAAGGCACCTTTGCGAAGTCATGGATAAAATTGCGGTAGTATCCCGCAAGCCCAAGGGAATGACCGCAATTCCCTTTTGGTACCAGGAGGTTTGGCACCTGCAACTTTGGTCACCTTGTCCTCCTCCGGAGCAATCAAACCCCGCCGCAAATGATGCCCCAAAAAGGAAATCTCGTCCTGACCAAGCTGCCCATTTGGAAGGACGAGCCGACATCTGAACCTCGCGCAGACGAAGGAAACAGCGTCGGGGAGCGAAACGTGCGAGCTCCAATCTACTGTGCTGAGTAGCAGGTCGTCCATGAAATTGTTCAGATTGGCGTATCGAGAGGGAGAAGCAATTTGTCGCATGACGCGATGAAATTGCTCCGGCAGTTTTGAGGCCAAAAGGCATCACGTTCCACGGGAAAACTGCCCTTCAGGCGGTCGTGAATGCCGTTTTGGGTTTGTCCTCTCTGCGCATGGGAATCTGCCAGTATCCTTCGCGAGATCGAACTTGGAGAAATAGTTGGCCCGACTCAGCTGAGCGAAGATTTGGTCGACATCCGGCATAGGTTCAGCATAAAACCCGGGGGAAACCTTATTCGTCGACAAAAATCGACGCAGAACCTCATTTTGCCATCCTTTTCTTTACCAGAAGGTGGGGGATGAGTACGGAGAACTCGCACGTTCAATGCCCCCCAACCCTCAAACATGGCCTGCACCTCCTGCGGGATGACAGACGCCTGAGAGTGAGGCAGGGTACTGTTTGACCCTAATTGGGGTCTCGGTTGGTTTCAATGCCGTGTACATTCGCCCAGGGTAACTGTGCAGGGGCCGATCTGTGAGCACGTCCTGGAACTCCTGGCACAAGCCGTGCAGTTGGTCAGTCGTGCTGAGGAGAGGTTAGACCCGAAGCAAACATCTGCCACGAATCTTCCTCGACGAGAGGACGGTGGGGATGTCCTGAGCCACCGACACGGCGTGCTCATCGCCACTCTCCACAACGACAGAGGTGAAGCCTGCTGGCAATGAGTTCGTCGTACGTATGCCTTCAAGAGGTTGGCATGATACAGGCGTTCTTTGCCTCGCACGCGAATCCTATAGTCCCAGTCACCCACCCGACTGCAGACTACAAAAGGGCCTTGCCAAGCAAGTTGCACTTGTTCTTCTTTTGGGGAAAGGGGGGAAAGCAACCTCATCACCTGGCTCAAACCAGCGTTCAACACTGCGCCGGTCGTACAAAGCCTTGTACTTGGTTTTGGCCGACTGCAAGTGTTGCTGAGCAAGCTGGCAAGTGTCAGCGATGCGGTTGCGCGATGGGCCCACGTAACGACTTTCTTCCTTAACCCCCGGTTCCACATCGTCATGGGTCCACATCTGCTTCAGGATGTTGGTGGGTCCTCTTTACTGTTCTGCCATACAGGAGTTCAAATGGGGAAAACGCATGCTTTCCTGTGGAACCTCCCTGTAGGCGAACAGTACAGCAGGAAAAAAAGCGACCCACTCACGAGGTTGCTCTGCACATAGGCGGACGCAACATCTGCTTCAACGCCCCATTGAACGCTCGACAAGGCCATTGGCCTGCGCATGATAGGGCGACGTTGTCTCCTTATGAACTTTTTAGCAGAGTGTTCACCCCCTTTCATGATATCGGACAAAAAACTGGGTCCCCTGGTCCGAAAGGATCTTCTTGGGCACGCCAGTGCGCGTCCAAATCTGCCAGAGACCCTCAGCAACCGTAGGGGCATCGATAGCCCCAAGTGGGACAGCCTCTGGATACGAGTCGCGTAGTCCACCACTACCAAGATGTAGCGGTGACCGCGATCGGATGGTGGCTTAATGGGTCCCACCAGGTCGCCCCCAACCTTGCTGAATGGCTCCCCAACCAGGGGCCCACTGATCCCAGGGGAACACCCCTCAAGCGACCTTAGGCGTTGTCCGTTGGCAGGTATCGCAACTGCGGCAGTACTGCCTAACCTGTGAGTTCATCCCCGGCCAAAAAAAATCTGCCTAACTCGTCGAGAGTCCGCTTTGGGGCCCCTATGACCTGCCATGGGGGAATTTTCGTGGGCCTGCGGAGGACAGACTCTCTCGGCTTTGGGGGGCCACCAGTGCTTTGGGCCCCAGATCTGCCTGGGGGAAACCCTAAAAAGGATCCCCCTTTTGGAGCTTTAAGTCACCTTGGGGTGTCGGGCGCTGAGAGGACGACCTACCAGTTGCCGGCGTTGGACATCCAAGTCCCCGGCCTGAAGCCCGGACCATGGTAGCAGGATTGGCCGGCCCGAAACCTCGTCGAGATCGGCTGAGACGGGACGCAATTCCTGTTTGCTTCTTAGCTTTGGGGGGTGGGTGACTCCCACACACGCCTGTACGGGCAGTCGTAGCACGGCTGACTGCGTCCGTCAACAAAAGGGGACAGTATTCCTATGAGAAGGAATAAACAAAGGTCGCTCCACGCGATGCCCTACCTCCCCACAGAAGTAGGGGGTGGAGAAGGAATAAGTACAGAAGGGGGTGGAAGTACAAACCACAACCCGCACACATCATAACTAGCGCCCCCGGGCCTCAGGGAAACCCAAATTTTATCCAAAGATCGTTATGCTCCGAATCCCGATGGGTCGACCAAGGAGGAACCAACACAGAGAGAAAACCTGGGCATTGACACCAGAAACTGGGATGGAACCCGTTAGCCGAGGCACGAGGACGTGGGAAAGGACCAGCCCCCCGCTACCAGCGGCTTTAGGACCAATTTCCTTATGTGGCCAGGACGACCACAAGAAATCACAGTCGGGGCTGAAATCCCCGATGAACTGGCTGCCTGTTTACCCCTGCAGTTGTCGGCGCCTTATTGCTACTAAATCTGTGGAGGGCTTCCTCTCCGTATCTTGGGCGTGCCATAAGCCTGCGAGCTTCAGCAAACACCTCAGCGGTGTGAATCGCAGACTCGAAATCTGAGGTGCTGTCCGCCTATCCGGATCCTCAACTTGGGGACCCCGTGTTTGGGGAGCTGTTCAATGGGATCGGAAACCTCCAGCCAACTTTTGCCAATGACGCCAGTCCCTAGCGTTTTGCGCACCTATCACCAAACTGCACGAAGGTCTCGTCGTTATTCTTCTTCATGGACCTGAATTCCTCCCGAGTCCTGGGTAAAGTGGAACGCTTACGCAGAGCCAACTGCATGTCTGTTAAGACGCACTTGTTTAGTGTGAGCCCACACTCCTTGCAGCACCAGTAACCCAGAAAAGGTGCAGTTTGTTCCTCAGACAATGGTATGAACAGCAACCCTTTTCAAATGCTCTGGAACATATCCCCAAAGTCTCCTAGGGGCTGAACTTGGAAGCTTTAACTTTGGGCCTCTAACTCTATCACTGCCCGGTGATTAAACCCCCGTTTACAGAAGCGGGAGGCCGCGAAAAGTGTTCCCTCTCCTCCCTACGCAGGCCTCCTGTCTAGTTCTTCCTACGGAGGACAGCCTCTTCCTACGCTGATCTCCTGTTTTTGGGCCCTCTACGCTGAGCTCCTGTCTGGCAGCCTCCTCCCCCACGAAGAATGCCTTTCCTTACGCTGATCCTGGGCTTTGGGAGCCTCCTCCTCTACGCTGAGCCTCCTGTCTGGCGCCTCCTCCCTACGAAAAAATAGCTTTCCTTATGCATAAACTCCGTCTGTCGTCTCCTCTTGCGCAGAGCCTCCATCCTGTCTAGCTCTTCCTAGGGGCTTGCCTCTTCCCTACGTTCTTCCTACGCGGGGTTCCCTGCCTAGAAACCTTTCCCGCAGAGCTTCCTGCCCAGCAGCCCTTTCCCCTCGCTGCCGCTCCCGAAACATAAGGACAGAGGTGATATCCTGAGGGGGTTCACCACTCCCGACCCGGGAGTGATCGTTGACCGTCCCTTTGGGGCTCGACTTTCCATAAGGAAAATCTTTGGGCATGCCCCTTACGAGGGGAAGCCTGGAAGGAGAAGGTTCGGTCTCTGCGACCAACAGAAGCCCACAGTTGCTTCGATGCTCTGACGTTCCGAGGGATTGCCAGTCGGGGTCTCGACAGGAAGACCCCCGCGAAAGGTGTAAAGTACTCACTGGACTACCTGCTACAGCCTGGAATAGTAGAAAGTTACCCAAATCGAAGTTATGGTACTAATAGTAGGGACTACAGTAACATTTTGAATACCCTTCTTCTTGACGCCCCCGCGTCGCCCATACCACCCGCACCCGGGCGGTTGCTGACAAACTAATCTCAGTTATCAAATACAGGGGAAGAAATTACTTGAAAAAAAATATTTAGGGGTGGTGTATATGTGTGTATGTGGTGTGTGGTGGTGCGGCAAGTTCCCGGTGCTCCACTTGGCAACACGGCTCTACAAAGCAAACGTGCGGTGGGGCTCACCAAAAAAAAAAAAAAAAAAAAACTATGTCGGCCCCACTCTGGCAACACCCCGCTCCACAGCACGAGAACAGTGGGTGGGGCTGGCCGAAAAAAAAAAAAAAAAAAAAAAATGGCAGACGGAATCCGGAGAGAGGGAAAAAAAAAAAAAAACATAACGTCCGAGACAACCCTGTATCAATGACCGTAGAGAAAAAAAAAACAAAACAAGAACTGGCTAAATACAAAACAGGAATGAAGACTGAGGGCAACGAAAGCAAGATTACGGCCGTACTGCGTGAGGACCCGGCGAAGGAGGTTGGACGCGGTCACTCCCCTCGGTCTACCTCGATCGAGTCACACGGATGTTCCCTCAGGCACAAAAAGACTCCCTTTACCTAGAGTCACCCAGCACACCCACGAACAAACACGACAAATTGACTAAAAATATACAAAAAAGACAAAACTAAACAGGTACTCGCAAACAGAGAGAGACAGCCAGAAGCCCTCAATCCGGACGAGCCCAAATTGTCACGACGACCCTGGAGGTTGCCCTGACAGGATCGGTTAGGTGGAGTGAAGGGAGTGACTGACCACACGTCCGCAAGAGACCCCACAATAAAGATACGGAAAAAAACACCCATTTATTCACACAGCAAATAACATTCAACAAACAAACATGAAAGACCACAATCAAGCACTCACACCCCAACATGAAAAATCACAATCAAAACCCAACACACAACAGAGATTAAATAAACATTTACCATACGACGTACACAATAAATACAGCATTCAGCACATTAACATATCACAATTATAAAGAAAAACATTTCCAGCATCGATCCTTCTAAACCTGCGGCGTCCACACCCTGCCTCTGTCGGTATGGGAGCACCCTGTGCACTAGGGCTCCGAAGGGTCGGTTCTCGCAGGAGTCGCTCAAAGCGACACCCTTGATCAAAAGCGGGCAGTGAAGAGGTGTCCCGGGGGGGGGGGGGGGGGAAACGTGGCGCTGTTACTGGAAAGGGCCTGGGCGGGGTCAGGCGGCCAGTCAAGACGGGGGCTCCTCTACCAGTCGGTCCCACCCGGGCGTGGCCCCGACCAGGCGTGGCACCATCCAGTACGTGTTCTCCCGCACGTGGCACCATCCAGGCCGTGGTTTACCAGAGCGTGGCCTCAACAGCACGTGGCACCATTAGCCGTGGTCTCAGCCAGACGTGGCACCACAGTCGTGTCTCGCCAGAGCGTGCCTAACAGCAGTGGCACCATCAGCGTTTCTCGGTATAAAACCCCGAAAGGGGGAGGGAAAAAGTAGCTGGGAGGAGAGAGGAAAGGAGGGAAGGAAGAAGGAAGGAGGAAGAAGGGTACGAACCCGCGTCAGTACAGTGACCATCGTCAATCTTAAGCCACTCGCATGATGGCGAGGGAAGTTATAAACGACACAGTAAACATCGAATCAAGTTTTACACGATGCAGGTAAAAGACTGCATTTAAATCAACAGGTTATAAAACAAAATAATTATCTTCACTTCTCTCACTACGTTTACATTTTTCTTTTAGGAAATAAAACCCAAAACAGCGACCCCGCTTATAACTGTCACCCCATTTGCAAATAAAAATTCAAAGGGTAATTGGGAATTTTATAGCACATTTTCAAAACAACACAAATCTCCAACACGCATCCAAACGACAATCTGCGTACGCCGCTCGCGAACATAAAACTCGTTCTCCTTGCACACACAAACAGGGTGGCGAAAGAAAGAGTCGGCGAAGTGACAGGGCGGACGAGCGAGACCAAGCAAGTTCCAACCCTGAATCACCAGGGTTTTCCTCCCCACCCACTACCGCTACAGATGATAAACAGGAGAAAGAATTTTGGAAATAATTAGAATGGCCAGGTTAAAGTTGATTTAAACCGAGAAAAAGGGCTCACACAATATTTTTCTTACAATTTCAAACAAAGAAAATTGGCCAAAAAGAGAAGAACAAGCCGGTTTAAAAACCAACAAACCAAAACAAACAAACCACGAAACTGAATGTTACCAGCTACGGGGTGACCCGAAGAAGGGTAAACGACTCTCTCACTCTGTCAGTCGGAGGAGAGCGAAGATTTCGGGAAAAAGAAGAGTGATGGGCCCTCTCCTAGGCGACTGCAGGATTTGAAGTACTGACTGTACTTCGATGAACGGTGAAGAACCAAGACCCGGAAACAGGCGTCCCAGAGACATCTTCCCTCGAGTGAAGAGCTAACCTCCTAGCAATGGCGGCCAACATGCCATGCTGCGTCCCGAGTGAGCATACCCTTTAACTAAAAGAAACGAAGCACGTGCGACGGTTAAAAGACGGCGAGAGGGCCGATAGACAGAAAGTTCGAGAGAAAAGGTACCGGCCACCCGTGAACTTGCAGGATAAATAGCACGGGCGGTGGGAATTAGAGAGAGAGAGAGAGAAAAAGCAAACGAAGTTGAGCTGAACTACCCCAAGGTGCACCGCCCCAAAGCCACACTAAGGGACGGATACACGACAACGCAACGACAATAAATAAAAAAGTAATTCCGCCACCCTAGGTGGGTCGAACGTCGTAGGCCTGTGAAAAAACTCGTGACACACTTATAAGAGTCCTGAATCAAAAATCACAAGATCTCTTCAAAGTTCTCTCAGCGGCCGTCTGAATAGACAGCCTTTGTATTGTGAAGCGGGAGCGTAGACAGAAAAGCGAGGAAGCAGCAAAAAGTCAAATTTCCCCTCACTGCTGATAACCTTTGACCGCTCTAGGTGGAGCGTGGGGAAACGCTTGCCACTGTGACCTTTGGGCCGCTCTAGGTGGAGTGCTGGGAAACGCCTTGCCATGTGAACCTTTGACCGCTCTAGGTGGAGCGCTGGTTCTCTCTCACTGCTGCGGACTTTGAGAGATTGTGTTTTGGGGTTGTATTGGTTCTTGTACGGGAGTAGCCAATAATTTCAATCTCCTCATGCTTAAAAACATTAAATTCAAATCATTTTCCCCATAGCGTAGATTCTATGACAGAAAGACCGACTGTAGAAAACTTTTAGCAGCAATACGCTGAAGCCACAACAACAAAAAAATCAATTACTACCACCCGCAGTGGCGTCTCTCCCGTAAAGTCTGGTCAATAACCGGGGCTCTTTCTGCCTCTGTGTGTCTGCCTCATCGACTGTGTTGATTTTTCGCAGCAGTTAGCCCGAATACTGCTTTAATTTTTCCAGGACGCTTTTGGATTAATTTTTTTTTTAAAAAGTTTTGTTCTTTCAAGCCAATGGCTAAAGCAAAGATTGCAAAGAGTTTTACAATTTCAGCTTTGATCTCATAGTCGGCTTCAGTAAACAGGCGTAATTTCAGCCATTTTTTTCAGTTCATAAAAAGGGGCCCTTTGTCAATCGGCTCATAAACAAGTTGCTCTACAAAACAATTACGTAAAAGGCGTCCGTCATCACTGTCATTTCACGTTTTCGTTGCTTCGTTTCTAAAAGATTTAAGCTCTATTTTGACCGGGCCTTCGAGCAAGGTCGCCCCGTTCCAATTTTTCAAGATATGAAATCATTTCGATAATAGTTTTTGTGTTTCAATATTATTCTTTTTTTATCAAACCGAATAAGCAAATGCTCAGTTTGGCTTTCTTGAGAATTGGCGTCCATTGTAGCTTTTGTGAAGAAGGACGG
>JAFLJL010005794.1:0-12680 GCA_018398815.1 Conus ventricosus | reverse complement strand
CTTTAAGATTACGACTGTCTGTACAGAACTTTTGGTCGTCATGATCAATGATCATAAACCATGGACACTTTTTTGTTTCACTTTTTAGCTTCTTTCAGGTGAGGAACCAGCTTCTTCCTAATTTCCCGAACCACTGTGAGAAATCTTCCCTACGAATACTTCCGTGCCTCGTAATTTGCTCCTGGCGTTTAGAAGTTTTACCTTATGTTTGTAAAAGTACAACATCCGATAATCGGAGAGTCCGCCTTTCTGTTCAGTCTGTGTAATCTGTCAAACAGAATGTCATCAGTCAAATCCAGTTTGTCCGTAATTAGGTCTTGTATTAAACCCTCACACTCTTGTCTGGTCTCATTCTCTCTTCGAGGAATGCCGTAGAAATAACATTGTTCCTTTTGAACGGCATTCAAGATCATCTGTCTTTTGTTTATTTCGTTACACTTTTGGTCAATTTGTTGTTTTCTTCCTTGAGGTATTCATTCTCACATTTAAGGTCTGCAATCTCCTGCTCTAAGAAGAAACATCATCATGCACATCATTCAACGTCTCTTTCATTTCCCTCATGTCAGCCTTCATTCCATCAAACTTACAGTTCAACATCTGAAGACTGGACAAGACGTCTGCCACAGAAGGTTCCACAGGCGATCGGGACGGCGATGGCACTGGCCGCAGGCGAAGAAACGCTGGCATTCTTCAGTCGTGTCTGCTTGAGAGTCTCCTCATTGCTACAACGCTGAAGTAAAAGTCCATAAAACAGAAACGTCAGGATCATAAACCTACTGCGACACCGTCCCGCATCTTCGAAGTTTCAATGTCGATTGTCATGTGCCAGGATGTGTGAAGGTGTCGTGTGCAATGTTGTTTTGTATACATCAACAGTCTTAGATTGAACGTAAGAGGTATTGGGGTATGGAGAGAAAAAAGATCATGTGATTGTACGGCGTTGTTTTGTTGGATAGTGGCCCGGGTGAGTACTGCTTGGGAGCGCTGCGCGCGCTATTTAACTTAACTGGAAAATTATATGATCACTTGCTCTACGCAGCCAGGGGAGTCGCATGGTCTGCTTGTTTACGGCGATTGAAGACCGATGCAAGGCTGATGCATCGCTGAGGTATTTTTGTCATTAATGTTTAATAGAGAGAGAGTGAAATCTTTGGGGAAAAATTAATGGAAACATTTGTATTCAAAAGAAAAGAAAGAATAAGAAGCAGTGTGGTTACACCTGTAACATTTCTTGTAAAAGAATGGGGAAAAGAAAGGAAAAGTAATATTTTAAGTAAAACCTTATAAGAAAAGGTGGACTGTTTACATCTTCATGTTGAAGTGAGTCTCTTAGTTGTTGTAGAACTGCACGTGGTTCCGAGTGTGTTGACAGGTTGCCTGTCTCACGCCGGGCCACGGGTGGGAGTGTTTGAAAAGTGGCGGAGGTGCGGACCTCAGCTGGGATGGGTGGCGGACCTCGCCCGCAGTACCTTCCTCACGGAGGAGGATTCCGCCAGGCAGCGCCCCTTTGGGTCGGAGATGGCTGTTTGGTATCGGTATCAGAAGTCGATAATCCATGTTGATGAAGAATGACTTTGGCGCATTTCCATGTTGATGGAGAATGACTGGCGCATTTCCCCATGTGGATGGAGAAATGAATCTGGCGCATTTCCCCATAATGTTATGACTCTACTGTATAACCTCAACTGTTGTGAACTGTTATTTTGATTGAATCTCTGTGTTGAGGTTATAAGATAACGTATATGGTGAAAATACCGGTGATGATGGATAGTGACATGACCCCCATGTTTTATGAACGTTGCAATTGAAGGGGAAAACAGTACGTGGTGTTACCTCCTTAGTGGAGAGGTGTGTTTGTATTTATTTGGTGTCACCTCCTTAGTGGAGAGGAGGTTTGTGTTTGTATTTTATTTGGTGTCACCTCCTTAGTGGGAGGAGGTGTGTTTGTATTAATTTGGTGTCACCTCCTTAGTGGAGAGGAGGTGTGTTTGTGTTTATTCTCTATGTTGCCTCCCCATTGGAGAGGAGGTGTGGTTAGTTCATTTGAGAATTGTATGTACAAATTATATTTGTTCTCCCGTAGGAGGAGGGAAAGGAAAAAAAAAAACAACTTTTTGGTGTTGTGTATTTATTTAACGCGCCTTGGGTGAAAGGAGTGATTGCGCGCGTTTGCGGAGTTTGCTTTGGCGGTGGTGCGTGCGTGTGTGGCACGACTCCGGGAAGCATGACACCGATGAAAATGGAGGCTTTCTGTACCGATCGACGATACATAAAGGCAAGAAAAGTAATACAAAAGCACCACAAACAGAACGAAATGACAACGGCACCGCTGGCATCTCGACGACCGTATTGAAGATGGTACCATACGCGGCATGAATTTGAACAAATTAACTTTAATGTCAGAGCAATGACTGACACTGTTTACGCTTTGCAAGCGGAAGTCGACCCCCCGAGCAGATGAGAGAGAGAGAGAGAGAGAGAGAGAGAGATGAGAGAGAGAGGAGATGGAGAGAGAGAGAGAGAATGGCGCCAATGCAATGGATATGTTTTTCTTATAAAATAGAAGGTGTTATATTCTACAGAGATGCCCATTTTATGTGACTGCTTGTGTGAAATCTAATTACTCCACACTACATCTTTGTCAGTTTCAAAATTTTCTTTCTTTGTATTTTTGTGAAACGATATGGTGTCATGTCGGCTTTAACACATAATTTTTAATTTCCTGGTTTTTGTACTCCCAGTTCTTATAGAACAGGGAGTACTTTAGAATGGGAACGAAGAAATGCTGTCCGTGTGTCTGTGTGTCCGTGTGTCTGTGTGTCCGTGGTCAAAATGTGTTCCACTCGCTCCAGACAAAACTACTGGGCGATCTTTCTGAAAATTTCTGGGTATGTTCATTATGGGCCACGGATGATGCCCGATGTTTTAGTTTACCGCTATAGCGTTACTAACGGCTGTAACGGCCTGTAACGGTTTTTCTTCTTTGTGGAATATCTCAGAAACTACTTGGCCAATTTTATAAGCGGTTTGGATGATCTTGTGACAAATCGGAGCCTCTGTCCATATGTAAGTGATGTAATGCTGAAAATGGATTAAACAACCGTTTAAAACCGTTTTTCTGCCGTTATTTCTTATATATAGGTGGATGTTAATGAAATTTGGTATATAGAAAGGTTATCACACACAAATGGCATTCTATATAGTGTTTCAAAATTTGACCGTTAAAAACCGTTATTCTTGACATATTGTCCGATTTGGATGAAATTTGGTATGTACACAGGCTTTAGCCCAAGTGAGGACTAAATTACAGCTTCAAAAGTGTACATCGGTTAAATAACCGTTAAAACCGTTATTTTGCCTTTATTTCTGATCTCACAAAGCACTTGGCCGATTTATAAGCGGTTTGGAAAACTGGGGAGTACGTTTATATGCTTCGCATCTTGTTTTTTTCTTTTTCTTTTTTTTTCTCCCCCCCCCCCCCCTCCCAAATTTACCTGTTGGTAAATAATAGAATATGTGTAATGTATGCTGTTCCTGATTGATTGTGTTATGTTGAGTGTGAGTGAGTGGTGAGTGTGTGTGTGTGTGTGTGTGTGTGTGTGTGTGTGTGTGTGTGTGTGTGTGTGTGTGTGTGTGTGTGTGTGTGTGAGAGAGTGAGTGAGTGTGTGTGTATGTGTGTGTGGTGTGTGTGTGTGTGTGTGTGTGTGTGTGTGTGTGTGTGTGTGTGTGTGTGTGATTGAGTGATTATATATGTGTGGGGTTTGTGTGTGTGTGTGCGTTTTTTGTTTTTTTTGCGGCGCGGTGTGTGTGTGCATATCTGCGAACACTTGAGCATGTATATGAGGGAGAGGGGGAAATTTGTGTGTGTGTGTGTGGTGTGTGTGTGTGTGTGTGTGTGTGTGTGTGTGTGTGTGTGTGTATCTGCGGGCAAATGAGCATGTGTGTGGGGGGAGAGGGGGAAATTATGTGCGTGTGTGTGTGTGTATCTGTGGGCAAATGAACATGTGTGTGGGGGGAGTGGGGGAAATTGTGTGTGTGTGTGTGTGATTGAGTGATTTATATATGTGTGGGTTTGTGTGGGTGTGCGTTTTTCTGTGCGCGCGTTTATGTGTGTGTGCGCGCGCACACACGCATATCTGCGAGCAAATGAATATGTATGTGGGGGAGATCGGGAAAGTGTGTGTGTGTTGTGTGTGTGTGTGTGTGTGTGTGTGTGTGTGTGTGTGTGTGTGTGTGTGTGTGTGTGAGTGTGTGTGTGTGTGTGAAAACGGTGAATATTAAAGAGTATGTGTGTCGGCTTTTTGTAATGGACGACAGTGGATTAACAGTTGGCAGGTTGTCGAGGCTGTACTTTGAGTGGAAAATCCCTGATGTTGACACGCTTTTTTCTTCTATTTTTTGTCTCCTTGTACGGGTGAGCACATGCTCAGCTGAAAATGGAAAGAAAGAAAGAAAGAATATTTCTTTTTAATTTTCTTTCTCCGTTTGTTTCTTTCTCTGCCGAGACAGATCTACCTAGAAACTTTATTTCACTATGTTTCTATATATGTGTATGTGCATGTCTTGTGTATTTATCTTTCTTTTTGATGAAAACTTACCAGTTTTCTTGAACGTGTATGTTTTGGATATCTTGAGGCTGTTTTTGGAATGTGCCGTTGCGCATGGTTATGCAAAAAGCTCTGATCTGCATATGGCTAGAAATTACCTCTGCGGAGCAACTGTTATGGACTTTAACGCGATTTTTCTCGGATTTTCGTTTTCATTTTGGTTCGGCTTTAAATGTCAGCATGGTGTCCAAATGTTGGTATGACTCATGTTCAATTTTGCTGTCAATATGAGTAACAAAATAACCATTGCATCCATGAATTGTCAGGGTCTAAACCAACCACAAAAGGAAGAGATGTGTTTAATTATTTAAGAGGAAACTCATGCTCAATTATTTATTACTCAATATATTTATTGCAGGATACTAATTTCATAACCGAAATTAGAAAATTTATTCGTTCAGAATGGGGTTTATAAATGCTTTTTTGCGTCTCATGATTCCATTCAAGGGGCGTAGCTATTTTGTTCAAAAATATTTTGACTTTCAGTTAGAAAGATTTATAATGACACTGCAGGTAATTATATTTTTGCATCTGTTGAAATAATGGATAAAGAATGTCTTATTGTTAGTATTTACGGGCGTAATCGTGATGAGCTTGAGTTTTATGTGGAGTTGGAATAACACATTAGAGAAGTTGGAGCTGAAAATGTCATTATGGAGGTGATGGAATTTGTACGTGATTACTCCTTGGACTGTTACAATTTAGACAAAACAATAATCCTAAAGCACAAGAGCAAATAGAAAACACGATGGACAGCCTAGATTTATACTGACATCTGGCGTGATTTAAATCCCGAATTACGAGGTATACCTGTAGGAGAAATAACCTATGTCAGCAGAGCCGTTTAGATTTCTTTCTTATTTCAGAATGGCTATGTAGTCATAATATAACAGACGCAGATATTCTACCAGGATATCGATTGACCACTCCTTAATTTTAGTAACTCTAGAGCAATATTAGGTAGAGAGATAAAAAGATAATCTATTACGGAAATTCAATAGTTCATTGTTGAAAGACTCTAATTACATAGAAGACATAAACCAGGTAATTCAAACAGTTATTGAGGAATATGCAGCTCTACCGTATTGTCGCTTTGGGTTGGCCCAGTTTCCTAAATCAGAAATTCCAGTTTGTTATTTCTGATCAACTTTTTTTGGATTACATTACTTTTTGAAAATTAGAGGCATAAAAGATAATGTTGCTTATACCCCAAAATTTAGAGGCAAAACTATATCATACGCAACTGGGGAAGAAACGGAAGGACACAGAGAAACAGAAACATCTCGAAAGTAATATTTCTTTACTTGAAAAAAAGTGGTATTATCTGAAGAAGGACGTGAACTTGAAAGTTATAAACAAGACTTGATTACACTTCGGGAAAAAAGAAGATGGAGGGTGTGTTGCTGCTTTTCATGGTGAGATGGGTCGCAGAAGGGGAAAAAATAACAAATTACTTTTGTGGACTTGAAAAACGAAATTGTTTGTAAATATATTACGAAACTTACGCTGGGTAATGGACCAATTTTATGCAATTAGTAATCAAATTGCCTAAGAGTTATAAGTTCTATCAAAAATTATATTCAAAAGGAGATATCGAATCTTGTGAAATTCTAGATTTAATAAATGATTTACCAGTATTAACTGAAGTCAGTTTAACTTCTTTGGAAGGCAAAATTTCTTTAGAAGAAGCCGGTATTCCCCTTTTAAACACATGCGTATATGAAAAGTCCTGGCAGCGATGGCTTCACAGCAGAATTCTGCAATGTTTTGGTCACAACTTGGTCCTTATTTTTAAAAGTTGATTCGGTAGAAATGAACTATCTTCAACGCAAAAAAGGGCATTTACTAGCATTCCAAAAGGTGACAACCCCATATACCGAATAAAAAATTGGAGACCAATTTTTCACTTTTGAATACTGTGTATGAATGGATCTACATGTATAGCCAACCGATTAAAATGTGTGCTTCATCTATCATCAATGAAGACCAGACTGGTTTTATTCCAAAACAGTTTATTTGGGAATACATTCGTCTTATTTGTGATTATACTTGTTATTTGATTATATTAAAAAAAAAAACCTGGGATACTTTTATGTTTTAGAGTTGAAAAGCGTTTGACATTTGTAAGCTTGATTTCATTTTTTAAAAGTTTAATGTGCCTTTGGTTTTTGGTCCAAGTTTCTGTCAATGGATAAAAAATTATTTACACAAATTTATTAATTTCAACTGTTTCAGTTAACGGAAAAACTAGCCGGTTGGTTCCCCTTTTGGTGAGGGATGTCGTCAAGGGGAACTGATCTCACCACATTTGTTTGTTATTTGTGTTGAAATCGTAGCAAATATGATTAGACAATGACGACATAAAAGAATTTAATAGCTAATACTGAGAATAAAATATCACAGCATGCATATGATACCGATCTTTTACAAGAGGCGATCAAAAATCATTCGAAGAATCGATTATGGTATATGAAAAATTTGGAAGGCATCTGGACTCTTACTAAATGCGGAAAAAGCGAATTGCAGTTGGTTAGGAAGAAAAACGAAACTCGCCCGATAAGTATATGCCACATTTAATTAAAAAATGGAACCCTCGTAAATCTAAAATTTTTGGGTATTTTGGTTTACGACTGATTTTAGAAATTGTGAACTATGCATCTCGAAGAAAAATTTGCAGAGACAAAAAATTGTACGAAACGTGGCTAAAAAGGCAGATAACACCTCTCAGTGAGTGCAGTACTTAAATCCATGATCTTATCAAAACTAACCCATATGGATGTTTACTACCGAAACCCCCCAGACTACAAAATTGATGAAATCAAGCGGAAAACATCTCTTAAAAAATAAAACAGCATGGGGGTATAGGAATACCGAAAAAAGGAAGCAAATAAATGCATTAAAATTAACTTGGATTCGTAAACGTTCATCAAGTAACCATTAGATGGAAAAACAAATACTCTTCTCATTATATTACAAAGCGGAAATCATTCATGAATTAGGTGCTGATTTTTCTGGGCATGATAAGTTAAATAATTTTTGGGAGATATATTCACAGCTTTATAAAGAAATGCAGAAGAATTCTGTTTAGAGCCTTTGTTTTTTTAATGGAATTTGAGGTCGGGGGGCAGATTAATTTTCATAAAAACTGGATAGAAATGGTGTTTTGTGCGTACGGAATCTTTTAGACGAAAATGGTGACTTTTTTGGTTTCCAGTCCTTTATTGATAGGTATAACATCAATACAGATTTGTAACTATAATGGTTTTTATTAGTGCTGTGAAATGTATTCGAAGAAAAGCTTGAGTAGAAATAAATCTTATGAAAAAGATGAGTCAAGTGAACTAATTGTCTGTGATATGTTCAGTTTGAAGAGGAGCCTCACTTTATTATGATCTGCTGAATCAGGACACTCTAGAGCCAACTTTTTGCTACAAATGGAATGAAAGATTACCTAGGATATTAATTTGGGGTAAAACTTAGATATTTTGAAAAAAAAATTAAGTTAAGATTGGTTTCAGGTTAGAATTAATAAAAGGATAAAAGGCAACCAATACTGTTTTGAAAAAACTTGGGCATTGAAAAAATTTAGAAAAAAAATGTTCTTTTTGTTAGAGAGAGATAGAAAAAATTCAACATATATTTTGGCACTGCCCTCATTTTTCAAATTTTCTGGCAAGAATTTCAAAATGAAATGAATTTGAAATGCGAAACTATGAATCTGCTGCTGAATGAAAATATTGTCCTATTTGGTTGTGACACTGATATCGGATAAAAAAATATTGACTTAATTGTTACATGCCAATTTCTATATTTACAAATGTTTAAAAATGAAAATGAGTTGCCATTATTTCAAGTTTCCTTCGTGTTCTATAAACAAGATATGAAATAGAAAAGTTTGTTGCATGCCTTCAAATGTCACTCGCAAAGTTCGTTACACAGTGGCCCCCTTTTTCTTTTTTTTAATTGGATTAATGCATTTTTTCTTGCAAGGTTTCCAAATTATGACAACTGTCAGTTGCTTTGTTTTCCTTGTTTGATTGATTTTTTTTCTCGGTTCAGTCATTTTGTTTTTATTTATTCAATTTCATTGTGTTTCTGTTTACCCTTTTTGGTTATTTGTGTGTTTATATGTGTCTAGGGTTAGATTTAAAAAAAACAATTACAGTGGTTATTAAGTGACCATTTTTCACTTTGATGGTAGTAAGTAAAAATAGTAGTAGTTGTGGTGGTAGTAGTAGTGCTAGTGATGGTTTAAATACTACAAATAGTAGCAAGGTGATGATGTCGATGATGGGAAAATGATGATTATGATTTATGATGTATGTTTTGCTGTTGTCATTATTGTTTACTGCGATAAATATGCGTTTGTGTTTTGTATTTCTTGTTGGTAATTTGTTCTTAGTTTTGTAATAAAATAAAATATGTATTTCAAAAAGAAAAAGAATAGAGTAATCATGTCATTTAAGATAGCTCTGATGGGAATTAAGGGGAAGCGAGTTGCTGACAAAACGATATTACTAATTATTTTTGGTGTATATTGGTACCTGCAATGTCTATGTAAATATCAGAGAGGGGAGAGAGGAGAGAGAGAGAGAGAGAGAGAGAGGAGAGAGGGGAGAGAGAGAGAGAGAGATTCCAATAACAGTCTGCAGTCAAGTATCCAAAATGAGAGAGAGAGAGATTGGGGGGCAGACCCCAGAGAGACAAACAGATACAGACAGCAGAATGAGAGACAGACATACACACATTGGAGGGTGACAGACAGAGAGACAGGGCATACAGAGTTTTTTAAAAAACACTCTTGCAGTACTAAAATGAGAGAGAGAGAGTGAGGAGAGAGAGAGGGGAGAGAGAGAGAGAGTAAGAGGAGGAGGAGAGAGTTCAGTAACCTGTAATCAAAGTATTGAAATCAAGGGTGGGAAATTTCTCGACACGTGCAATCCTCTGTTCCAATCTCGGCTTCACGGGTGGGGAGGAACATAATTAGAGGAGGGCAAAACATCCTGGTAGGGAGGAGGGAAAAGCGTGGACAAGCATGCTTGCTAAGTGAAAGTGCCGTTGGAGCGGCAGAAAAAAGAGGAGTAGATATTATGGGAAGACCAAAGCTACAATTGTTTTAAAGGACAGCACAGGGGGAGTAAACATAAACTACAGCCATTGTGAACAGAAGGCAAACCATAGATGATCTTTGAACATTGGCATTTTCTTTATATTTAGCAAGGGGAAAGAATCAGAAAGGTGTATATTGAATCTGAATACGTGATGGATTAAGTGAAATGTGTGGGTTTCAACACATAAAAATGTTCGTTCAGAAGCCCACACTCAACCACACACACCACACACAACACAACACACACACAACACACCACACACACACACACACGCAACACACACACAACCAGCGAGCGGGACCACGATCACAACACTCTGCAGTGTGTTCTACAAGCACGTTGAGATTCCTCAAAACGCCTTTGCAGGAATGGGACACCCGGTTGTATTGGTTGTGGGGAGAACTCTCACAGGGCTGCTTCTTGCTCCAAGGGCAGAAAACATAGGGGTTTAAAAACAAAACAAAAAGAAAAAAAAAGAAAGAAAATATTGAGGCAGGATAAAGTGAAAAAAACGTTGGGTGCAGTAATGCAAGGCGGGCAAAGTGCGCGTTAGCTGGCAAAATGTAGGTTTGAGGGCGGTTGGTGTGAGGGGTAGGTAACCGCCTCGCCAATTGGCCGGATATTAAGTCAGGTAGGTTATTTACAATACTCAGTCAGTCGCACAGCCGATACATTTATGAACAGATACAGTAAAAAGAGACAGATGGGAAAAAGAAAGAAAACAACACTTCGCAGTCAGATGTGAATTCGACGTCTTGGTGTCGGCCCGAAACATGGATGTAGACATTTTTTTCTTTTCCCCGCATCACCGTTCTCCGTTCTGGTGATAAGTATGAAGTGTGAAATTTTTGCTTATCTACTTAGATGGTTTCCCTTGTTTTCTGTTTCCCTTTTAATGGATAAAGATGTTAAATCTGAACATAACAAGAGAGAGGAGAGAGAGAGAGAGAGAGAGAGAAGGATTTCGCTGATTTGGAATTTAGTTTTAAAACCCAGCTTTCCAGATACAAGGATTATAAGCAAAAGTCTTTCTTTAGTGCCACCCTCTTTTCTTTCCCATTCATTTGTCAATTGTCTTTTTCTTTCAAATGGCCTCATCTTCTCTTTCTCTAAATTTTTCCGTTTCTTTTATAGTCTATTTTTTTTTTTAAACTACATTTTGTATTTCTTTCTAATGTGGTTTGAAGCTGTGACGCAGAAATTTCCAAGATATTCATTCTCTTCAATATGTTTTCATTTGCTTCTTGTTCTTTTCATTTTTTCTTTTGATTTTAATATTTTATTTTTTATTCCTTTCTGTTGTTCTTTTTCCTTTATTTTTCCTTCTTTAAATTAAGTTTTCTCTCTCTCTCTCTCTCTCTCTCTCTCTCTCTCTCTCTCTTCTCTCTCTCTCTCTCTCCTCTCTCTCTCTCAAACTGTTTGGGCGAGGACACAGTCACAACTGAACGTGACTGCCAGAGGTGTATATGGTTTGCGCCGTAGAACTAGTACACCGCCAGCGTTGTACAGAGAAGGCCAGCACAGCACCGATCTAAGTAGGCAGGCTTTAGGGCAAAAAAATGTTTGTTCCGAGACAATTCTTGTGTGTATGTGTGTGTGTGTGTGTGTGTGTGTGCGTGTGCGTGTGTGTGTGTGTGTGTGGTGTGTGTGTGTGTGAGTGGGGAGAGAGAGAGAGAGAGGGGAGAGAGAGATGAGAGAGAGGAGAGAGAGAGAGAGTGAATGTAGGTGAACAGTCGGAGAAAGAGAAATAATGACCAAAAAAAAGAAGAAAGAAAACTGACAACTGAGGTGCAGAGAGTGAGTGAGTGAGTTTGTGTGCGTGCGTGTGTGTGTGTGTGTGTTGTGTGTGTGTGTGTGTGTGTGTGGTGTGTGTGTGTGTGTGTGTGTGTGTGTGTGTGTGGTGTGTGTGTGTGTGTGGGGTGTGTGGGAGAGAGTGGAGAGAAGGGCGGAAGCAGGGTTTTATTCAGTATAGGCCATGGCCCTCTGAAGGGACAATACACTTTTGCATGAACAGTGAATGGGTTAGACAATTATATAACATGACATGACAGCTTAGCTGACTGGGTAATATCCTGATTGGGAATCTAAGAATACTTTAACTGAGTAGTACAGCAAGTCTTTTAAATCTTTATACAAACATTTGCAAACATTATTTAATATAATTTCGTTCCGATTTGCCATGACCAATCAACTTTAAACAGGCATGGGGTTTTAGATATTTAGGCGGAATAAAATCATTTTGTAAATCTTGGAAGGCAGGGTGCACCCGCAAAAAATGTTGTCCATCCTGTTTGGCATTCTTACACAACGGACACCCTGATAGCATCTTTATCAACCTTAGTATTTCCGATCCTTCTTGCTTCTGTGGAGTACTTGCTATTCCAAATCTAATTCTTGCCCTACAGGTCTTCAAAAGTCCATCAATGTCCAGCAAAGATACGCTTCACAATTCTAGTGATTTTAAAAGTTCTATAAAAATGCATACCTGTCACTGTTTTGAACGTGTTCCTCCCATTTTTGTCATCGGTATCAATCAACCTTTGACGTAGTTTTTTTAAAAAGATATTGACATTTTCCACACCTTGATTGCCAGACGACCCGAACCCATTTTTATACAAAAGATCTCGAATATCAGACGCCCACTTTTCTTCCCTTTTTTTCTAAACTAAACAAAAATTTTATACGCCTTTTATGGTAATCTTTTTTCACCTACGCAGAATTTTCAGCCAGTAATAATTTCATGGTAATAGGAGTTGATGTACATTTGGATATCGACCTGTTTCCCCATATTACAATCAAATTTTCGTTTTAGTTGCCTCCAAGAATCTTTTAAGAAACAGGTGACTTTTTTTTTCGCAAGTTTATCCTACCCTTAACTTTCCTATGAGCAATGGTTGTACTTGGCATCAAAAGTTTAAGTAACCCAAAGAGTTGTTTTAAGCATGCAATTTTCTTATACATA
>JAFLJL010005793.1:0-13233 GCA_018398815.1 Conus ventricosus | reverse complement strand
CAAAACCATTAAAACTGGTAAAAAGGGCCCAAACAAAAAAACCAAATATTGGAGACAAAGATCCAAAGTAAAAGGCCTAACTACCAATGTTTTTAGATGCAAAAATCTGTATGGAGGGCTATGGCCACCTTCCATTACGTAATTTTTAAAAAAAAAAATTAACAGGCGGCGACCCCGAAAAAATTAAAAAAGGCATAAAGGGGTTGAGCTTTTAACCCCTGACAGCACGGGGTTTCATTCTAAAGTTGACTTAAAATACCCAGAACTCCAACTGCATAATGACACCCATTAGCTGCAAAAAGTTAAGAGGGCAAAAAAACAGAGCCCCCAAAATTTGTGCCTAATCTTCGAGGCAAAAAAATTATGCCCTGCTTTACGCTTCTGCAATTTTATTTAAGACAGGGGTTTGAAGTTGACAGTGTTCTCGTATAATCGCTTTTGATAAAGAAAGTTCATGAAACCAACATCAGAAAACACTGTCTTAGAACTAAACCACAGATGCTAGAAAAGTTTTTTCCGTTGAGAACAACAGCTTTTCAAAAGATATGAAAACCCGCACAAGCGTGAAGATGTCAGATGGTCACCAAAGAAACGAACAATTAAGCTGACTTAAAAAATCAAATTTATCAGGGTTTAGAAGATTTCATGATCACTTTTTGGCATAATGATAAAAAAAAAAAACCCCCCAAAGGACAAACCTGTATTTATGGGTTTACCGTTTAGAAATTATCAAAGCTTTTGATGTTAGATTTTTCTTTAGACTACTTTAACCCCTTTGTTCCGAGTCAGAGTGCTTTCCCACAGTACAGATATTTTGTTTATGATATCCCTATGAGAATCAAAAAGACATGGAAAAAAGTCCCAAAGGGGCGAGGGAGGGTATGACACTCTGATTCCCCTAAAGTTTTCCCCTTTGCCACCCGTTAACAAAAAGGTTTTGGAAGAGAAGGAGAATATTGGGAAAGGTGATTAAGAGTTTTTTTGGTTTAAGGTCAAAAATGAAACAGTATTTCGACCAGAAAAAACCTTTAAAAAAAGAAAAAGGGAAATATCTCGCAGTGGTCAGTAAAACATATCCTGACAAAAACAAAAAAAGCTTGTTTGGCAATAAGATTTTTTCATCATGAAAAACGAAAACTACGATCTAATCACTGAATCAACACAACGGTTGTAAAAAGAAGTCATTAGATAGAACAAAAAAAAAACTGTGTTTTTTAATCCAAGTTTTCATATGCAATGGAATTTATAGAACCGTAAATTAATTAAACGGGAAATTGTCGGCGGATTAATGCAGTTCTTCTTTCACAAAAATCTTTGAGGACGGGGTGTTTTGTTGTTCCGTTTCTCGTAAATAATACCGGGCGGTTCATTTTTACAATTCATTATTATTTCATACGCGGATCACCACTCCAAACTCGGAATCGGTTGCCCCTATAGCGAGTGTCCCCACTTCTGCTTCCCCCGGAAAATAAAGGTACCTTACTTTAACCAAAGGTAATAGTTTGCTGGGTGTACTAGGAGTCTTCAGCAACATTTATGTTTGTTATTTTCGATTGCATGTACAGTTAGCCCTTTAAATTCTTCATTATCATTGCGCGCAAAACTGAGGGCAGTCCTTCTAACCCTTCTGTAGTTTGCGAGAATTGTCAATCAGCTCTCTGTGATACTGGTAGGAAAAAAGTCTTCATCCAGAACTAACTGTTTTGGTTAAAGTTAACAGACTAAAGCTGTGATCTGTGAACTCCTAGGAATTCTCTCTATCTTTAATGGTAACTCTATGTATAAAACCAATAGCTTGAATCCTCGACCTTAAATTCTTATTCCATCCATCGACTTGAATCATGCGGGATAAGTTAGCCGGGCCTCGTTGGTATATCAGTCTGTATGTCAACACAACATCAAAGCACTCAATATGTGTTAATGGATCTGCACATCATTGTAACATTGAAGCTATGTTAATGACTGTAAGGCGTACTTAAATCTTTTTCGTCTAATCGTATCAGAGGGTAAATATAAAGAACCAATTTGATGGGTTCACGTTTGGATGTCTGTGTTCACCAGTGTGGATCTCTGCTCTATGTCGTCATAGGCGCAGCGTAAATAAATCTGGCCAATTGCATGTATTAGATGATCCATTCCCTTTTCGCTCGTTTGTTCAATCATGCGAAAAGCCACCAGCTGCTTGGTCTTAGCCTATTTGATGCCGTTATTCCTTTCACATATCCTTACGGCGAATAATAGATTTTTGTTCACTTTTTAATCAGCCAATATTTATGCGCAACAAAATACAGCAACAGTCATAACCAACGACAATAAACACACGATTTCTTGCAATCTTCTGTTTTTCTTATGGATGCGATAAAAGTACACTCTGCGAACTGTTTGGCGGGGCAATGTCTCGATTGGTATTGCCTGTTTACAAGAAAATATTCTTTTATTTTACACATGATTTTAGCTTCTGATGTGTGTGTGTGTGTAGGTATGTTAAAATGTGTATGTATATGGGTATGTATGCGTATATACTTGAATATGGTTAAAGTGTGGTGAGTATACATGACTGTGTAAGAATGTATGTAATACTGATATATGTTATATATAATATATATATATATATATATAACATATTATATAGATGTGGCTGTGTGTAGTCGTGGGTGTGTGGTGTTGTGTGTGTATCGAAGCAAATGTTTGTCTCCCCTTAGACAATGTATACATAATGGCATATGATGTGTATGTATATGGAACGTAACGACTGAAATTGGATGGACATGCAGCATTGCTGATCACTAGTGTGGCTTTTTTCACATTTTTTCCATACTGTCATGAGGTGGCGAGTTCTCACAGCCTGATTGCGGCAATCACGACGCGCGCACATGCGCGCAGCGCGCACGCGCGCATCGCGCGCACAGCGCGCTGCACACACTGGATTCCACGAGCGATTATTTTTTTTTTTTAAATATGTCTTAATTGCAAGGTGTGGCTAATATTTCAAGTTTTCATTTAGAGTGTGGTGTTTGTGTGTGTGCTGTGGTGTGTGTGTGTGTGTCGGTGTGTGTTGTGAGTGTGTCTGCGTGTTTTCTTCTTGTTCTGTGGTTGTTCGTTGTTGGGCTTGTGTGTGTGTGAAAAAATTTGGGTCTGGTCCATTGAGCCGGACGTTTGCGTGTCTTTCTTTCGATTGTAAAGTTGTGATCCTAATTGTGTAAACAAAACAGTCTAACGTAAGTAAGATGAAAATCTGTCACTCATCTAAACCACACGAATACTTCTCTCTCTCGCTCATCACTCTCTCTCTCCCTCTCTCCGCCCATCTCCTCTCACTCTCTCTCTCACTCTCACTTCCTCTCTCTTCTCTCCTCTCTCTCTCGTTGTGCGTCTGCGCTTTGAAGTTTTCGGTTTCCATTTTCCTTCAATGAAGATTCCCTGTTGTACGATCATGCGATTGAAAAAAAAAAGAAAAGTGAATCAGACCTGCCCCCACACCTCCCCCCCATCCCCTTTTCTTTCTTTTTTTTGTTTTGTTTGTTTCTTTGTTGTTCGTTAAATTCATTCTGTATAACCATACTTATGTGGAAACAAACATGCCGCGATCTACCCCTTTAAGTGCGCGCACACGACAAATAAGTGTACACGTGTTACAAACATTTAACAGTTGCGTACGCTGGCACAGTATCTGTGAATGTTTTCACAAGTGAACTGTTTTTGGGATATAATTTTTGCGTTGGCAGCGCAAATCATCCTGCTGACTGAACTAATTTTTCTTTATGTGGTCTATGCGTAAGCACACACCTCCTTCTTGGCTTCTAATTGGAACTGGCTGCATATGATCTATTTTATTGTCTTTTTTTTTGGCATGTTTAAGGTTTTGATGGTGCTTATAAATAAGTAATTTTCTTTTTTCATGTCCTTTTAAGATTTTTTGTCTATTACGACTCTGTTGCTTTCTTTAAGTGGATATATTTGATACTATGGTTTTTCTCAATGTATATGACTAAAAGATTTGAAACGGGATGTTTTAGAAGAGTAGTGTATGATTTTTACGAGTATTCATTCTCAAACATTTGTTAATTATGGATAGTAATATAAGCTCGTTATTTCAGTAAATTGCTCAGGCCCAATAATTCCGCTATAGAAAAGACGATGTCTTTCATTCTATTTGAGAAACAAAAAACATCAGTGCTATTTTTTGACAAGATACCATTTTGAGAAAAACCTGGAGACAAATGTAATGTAGCGAATGGGATACCACGGGATACTTTTCACAAAGTTTGCATTCATCAAATGCAAGGCGGGTCGCAATTTTTGTTTTAATAACGAATTTAGTGAGTTTAACATCAAAAAGAGTCATTAAAGAAGTTCTGGAAAACGTTATAATAAGAGTGTCTAGCAGAAATTCAAAATAAAACATTCTCTTCGCGTCAATATCAGGACGACAAACATAGATGACCGGAATTCTATATATAACCCTAAAAAGAATACTAATGACATAACACGTTGAAAATATCGTCAAAAGGCCGGGGAATTAATTCTGGATCCGCAGCCATGAGAAAGGATTACATAACTACAAACATGTAAACAATCCCAAAGCGAAAGAAGTAGTTGAAAACATGATGACAGAGCTTGAGAGCTGTAATGACATCTGGAGAGATTAGAACCCTAATGTCTCCGTTACACATGGAGAAGAGCCAACCCTTTCAACAGGCAACGGTTAGAATTTTTTCTCATTTCAGATTCAGTTGTTTCATTTGCAAAAATACGCAGAAATTGAATGTGGATAAAAAACCGAACATTCTGCAATTTTCATAGCCTTAAATGTAATGAAAACAGTCAAGCATAATACCTTCTGAAATGAGCTGTATCCCTCTAAAAGATAAAGAATATAGTGCCCATGAAATAAATATGAGACATTGAAAAAGTCCCAAAAAGAATATACAGTAAATGCGGTTGAAAAGAGACCGGATGAAATCACACAGCTTTCCTGGTACCCAGATTTTAGTCTTCCTCGATTTTCTTCGCTGATGAAACTTAGATCAAAAACAATTGCATATGCCCTACACTGAAGAAAAAGACACTTGGGAAATGAAGAGAGGCAGCAAGATAGGATATGCGAGCGAACCTGGAGAAAGCTGAAAAAAACGGAGAAGACCATGTTAATAATGGAATGGAAGAAAGAACGAATTAGACATATTCGTGAAAAGCGAATGGAAGGGGTATTGATTAAGGTCCATGGCTAATGGGTAGGCTATGGGGAGAAAGGTTAGTAAATAATTTGCAATTTAGAAAAGCGACAACTATGTTAGTAACCGACATGGCTAACTCATAGACCACAAGATAAAATTTTTGACTAGACCAGAAAGATAGCCCATAGAAGTGCAGAGATTTTTATGAATCATTATATGACTGAATGCTGAGAGTCTAGATGACTGCGAGATACTAGAAAACTTAGTGAATGAAACCCTTGTAAAACGAAAAAGCAGACGCAGAAAGGATCTAGAAGGAGAAATAACGTTAGAAGAAGCTACGTATGTTCTCTGAAGTACAATGAAAAATAATAAAAGTCAGGCACAGAACGGCTTTTACAGTGCAGAATTCCTTTAAAGTAATTTGGAAGAAATAATGTGGATTTCTGGTTGTAAGAGGAACTTAATGATGGAGTTCAAGAAAAGGAGAGCCTATCTTGATGTTACAGAGAGAAGGAATTATAAATAACTTTATCCCTAAAGAGAATAAAGCCCGGCAATACATAAAAAACTGGCAGACCTATCCCTCACTTTTAAATGTGAGTTAGATAACAAAATAGGAATCATCCTGTATATGCAAATCGGTTAAAGGCAAGTTCTACTATCCAAATATAATTGATGGTAGATTCAAACAGGTAGTTATCAACAATAGATATATTGGAGAAAATTAAGACTTGATATATGTCGATATGATAGCTTATCTAGACAAACATAACTCCCCGGTTTGCTTCTGCATAAGATTATTGAAAAGGCTTTCATTCCGATTAACTGGACTTTTATGTTAAAAGTACTGCAAATCATTTGGTTTTTCAAAATGATCATATGAAGATGGCATAGGTACACGTTTATATAAAAATATTAAATTTCATGTGTAATTGTAAATGGTCAGTTTTCGGATCTGGCATAAAATTAAAAGGAGCCTGCAAGACAAAGGAGACCCACTATACTCCTTATAGTATTTGGTTATGCGTAGAAATATTGTCTATTATGGTCAGTACAGAATTCCAAGTATCCATGGGATCTCATTCAACAATGTTGACCAGCAGATATTTCTCAGTACGCCTGATGAATACAGAATTCTTACTTGCAGTAAGAATAGGAGCTCTTTTGAAAACTGTATAGATGTTTACTTGATAGGTTTGGTTCTTGTTCAGGCCCTTCATAATGAATGTAGGAAAAACTAATGTGCGTTTGGCTGGGAAGTAAAAAAGCGCTCTGCATATCCTGATTATATGAGCAACATCTAGGTATGGATGGAAATACCATGCAAATATACAAATTCCGAGTTGTTGGTAATTCGTTCCTAATGACACTGAAGTAGCTGATAGGATATAAATTACTCGTGAAAGACAGTCAGATTCAAACACATTATACAAATAAGGTTACAAAACACGACAGTTGACGACCACACTCGAGTAAGGGTAGCAATATTAACAATACTCGTATCCTCTCAAGTGACACAACCGTCTGGTTACTATAACCAAACCACACCAGACATATTTTATCAAACAAGGGGTCAACAGGCTTGTTAAAAATTTGTTTGAATAAGAACCACAGATAAGATTAACCGAAAAACTGCACAAAAAAGTATAAAAGATGGCGGACATTGTCTTCCTGAACTCAAAAACTTCTGCGTTTTAATCTCTGAGAAGCTGTCCTGGATACGAAAAGCTAGAGATGTCAATCTCATAGATGGGCGAAATATTCTGTTGTTTCAACTTTCCTAATGGTCTCTATGAAAAAATATGGTCCAGAATTCGTTCTCCAAGATTCACTAAGTATAATCAGTTTTGGGCTGAACGTTCTATGATGCGTATAAAGTTATTTTTACAAAGTGTATTCGCCACCCGCAAACTCTGGGCACTGAACTTCTTGCCGAACCATATGCCATAATAAGCGATTTCCAAATCGGAAAGCAGTCGCATTGTAATCGAAAAAACTAAGCACAAAGATATCAACTGTCTCGCCCACTTTTTTGATGACAAAGGCAAGTTATGCCGACATGCACTTTTACAGAAAAATATAAATGTAAACTACATGATTTTGTCACTATTGGCTGGCTTTAAATCTCGACTATAATGACTATAAACAAAAACTCTGGTATCTAATAAAAAAAGCGACAAGCATACATAAATCAGCATTGTCTTTAAACATCTTTTCGCATATAAATAAAGGGGCTCCAAGTTGTATTATGCTATCATCATTGCGAATAATCCTAAGCCAAAATGTATGTGAAAATGGACATGCAAAATTGTTTGATGCAAAATGATTGGAAATCATGTTTTTTGCAACCGACGCAAAAATACGTCATGTAAGGCTGACAGTTGTTTCACACTGAAATATTCACGTGTTTCTATGCAGCACAAATGTTGTTTATTATAAAGGACGACTGGGAGTGATTGAAAGTAATAACTGTAGGTTTTGGCAGCACAGCAACCAAAGATAGCATTGACCATCATTTTTTTGCGGAAATGTTATCCATGACAAGTTTTTTGAATGCCTCATTGGCTTAATATAAAACGAAAAATGTTTGAAAGCGAAGAATGTCCTTTTGACAGAAGAAACATCTACTATTTGGACAAGACAATAAGCCGAAATGTCAGGGTGACACCGTAACTATTTACTTTATAATACTAATTGCGAAAGTATACATAGACTTTGTAACAAAAACAACACCCTGACACAAAATCAAGTAGATCCATAAACAAATTAAAATAGATACAAAATTGAGGAACAAATTGACATACTTTGCACATTAAACCAATGCAGAATTTTTGACCAGAAATGGACTGGCGCTACAGAACCATTGATGGAACGTGTTTAACAGTTATACAATCCTTTTCTCTTTCTTTTTTGCTTTTCAAAAAACAAGTTGCACTAATAAATTTAAACAAAGTGTAAGATGAAGTGTGTAAAAGAACACTTTGTTTGACTGCATTATTAGAGGACCTATTTCAATATTTATATGCCAGACACATAATGAAGTGAAAACATCCCGTCAGCAGATTTTTCTTGATTCTCATCCAACGCTACACTCTCTCTTCTCTACTCACATCCTCTTGACGTCTCTCTCTCTACTTCCTCGTCACCATCCTGCCTCTCTACCTTCCTCCTCTCTCACTCTCTCCACTCTCCTCGACCCTCATCTCTCTCTCGGTTTAGATAAAGTTTTGCATGAATTAGTGTGAATTCCCATTTTTAGGGGTGATATCTGTTCTTATTACTTATTACGATTGTCTTCCCTGTATAATACATGTTGGAATGAGCAGAATTAAAAAAAAGTTAAAAAAAAAAAAGAGAAATTAGGAAGGAACAGCTAGACAAGTATGTGGCAAAGAGAGGGATGTCGGATAGCAATTGAGGGTCTGAGACACTGCAGTAGTTGTGGGCGACGGGGCGAAGACAAGTTGGCAGTCTGATGGTCAGGAAGGAATTACGTCAAGGATGTTGATGACAAGAGGGACATTTCAGTAGAAGTTGGGCAGGAGAATGTCCTGAAGATGGCAGGGGAGGATACGTCTTGACACTTTGGATGGAAGATATATCTGCCGATATGTCACTGGGCCTTGCTACAGAGTAAGGCATTGCAGCCACCCCCCCTCTGAAGCAGGAGAGTAAGGAAAGGAGGGTCGGCGTCAACTAGTCGAAACAAATTAGTATTGTCTCGAGTGGCTTCCGGTTTTTGGGACTTCAGCAGATTGCCTAGCCTACTGGCTTGACAGGTTTAAGGGTGGTTCCATTGTTTATTTGTACAATTCTCGATCGAGATAGTCCTTCTTGAAATACCTTTATTGTGTTTCTGTTTACACTGGCCATATGATTCAACATAAAATTTATATTAGTGATAGGTCTTTGCAATCATCTAATTCATTATTTAAATATCTGGAAAGGCGGGATGCCTTTACGAAGGCGTGTGACCTTGCCCAAAGTATGTGCGTATTGCTCTGAGTGAGGTGTTATTATTTTAATGTGAGCATACCGTCTTGTACGCTGAAATGAATCGGGATTAATACAGATTTCTGATGTCCTACAAAAAAAAAAAAATAAAAGAAAATACTTTATTATAGCCTGGTCAACATCTGAGTAATTTTAAGGGCTGCGTGTCCCTTTTTTTCATTTGTCCGTAATAAAATCTAAAAACTGCTCCAAATTCCTGCTTTTCCAGTAAACTTGCGCAGTCTGCTAGATCTCCAATAGCCTTTGTTAGTCTTTTTGCTCTCACCGACATCGCGTAGTTTACTAAACGCGTAAATACGTTTCCGCTAAAATCAAAGCGCATTCACCACACGCCACCTATCATCATTACGAATTAGCATTTTTTATAACTCGTATTTTTTTATACATCTAATATTCTCTGGAATTATTCTTGCTTAACTAGAAAATCTTTCCGTAGCAAAACGAAAGCTGTAATAAGAAGCAAATTAGCTTATTGGCCAGAATCCTCAAAGCCTAGTTTGCCAAGATTTGCTGGTGGCATTCCTAACATCATTTACAAGTATTGTGTATCCTATACTTAAACCCGCTAATAACGACATATGTTAAACAGGATATAATAGATTTTTTTCGGTGCTCATTTTAAAAAAAAATAAATAATTAATAATTTAATAAAAACATGAGAACAGCGATGATGCTGCTAGAGCACAGAGTGGGCCTACACCAGTCTTGGGCTACTACAAATGAAGAAGTTCGATGACCAAGCTATTATGCCCAAAAGAAAGGTGTAACTTTGCGCAGCATGGGAAAAACAAAACTGTTCCTCGGAACTGAATTCAGCATTGAACAGATTCAACAGATGCGCCCACAAGAACAATTATAAAGTTCATAACACAAGGTATGAGGCGGCAGTTTTGGGGTCGAGAAATTGTAAAAAGTGTGGGGCAAAATGGTTCTTAGTTTGTACCCTCAACTAGTCATAGATTGCTCCCATTGATTACTGACAAAATCTTACTTAACGATATAACGCAACGATCCAGTTTTAGCCACAGTCTTTAGAGTCTCAAAGCTGTGATTTATATTACAGATTTGGCAACATGTTTATCGCCGCTAAATCATGGGATAATAACATAGTTAATCATATAGATTATTATTTCCATTCAAGAATGACGCGTCGGAACAATCACCAAATCAAGAAACACTGAATCAGAACACCACTGACAATCAGGTAGAGATAGTGACCAGTAAACAACCTGCGTCGCTGTTGCGCAGGAAAAAAAGAGAGTCAGAGTTACAACAACAAAGAAAATTGAAAGTTAACACTCACAGAATATAACACATAATGAAAACATAACACCGCCCACGCCAACAGTTAATATCAATGCCAGCTCCCAGAACAAGAATCAAGTTAATGATCAAGGGCCACCAAAGTCTTCATGGAATAATGAACTTAAAACTGTTGCCATTATTGCGCGCCCCTTTGCTGCTGCTGGGGCAGGTTATTGACGGTTCAACAAAATAATATAAAGAAAAGGCAACAACAACACAAGCACTCCAAAAAAACTACAGACCCACTAAAAACAGAAGAGATCACACCAGCTACGCCCTCACCGCCAATAACCAAACAATCATTAATGAATCCAATTTAAAAAGCACTAAAAATATTTAAGAACTTAAATTCTTAAATTTTTTTGATAAAAATAGAGATCATGGGCGTAATAAAAAATGATGGAGTCAAATAAAAAAGACATGAGACTATAAAAGACAATTCCATAGACCCGAATTGTAGAGTCACAATGCGTTGCTAAGGATTTTCTATAAAACTTCATTAAGATCTATGAGCTAACCAAGCTCACGACACTGTCGTGTTAAGCAAGACTCCGTCAACGATGACGCGTTTTGATTGAGGCCGTGTGTGAACTATATTAACACTACTATTTAAGATAAAAACATAAATTTGTTTTTTGAACAATTTATTATAAGTACTAACTTGAATAAGAACTTAGTAGACTTAATGTACGCACTTAGATACGCATCTTGAGGTAACTTAATTAAGAACTTAATTAAGAACTTAATCAAGAACTTATTAAGAACTTGAAGAACCTTAATTAAAATCATAAGTGTACGAACTAATTAAGAACTTGAGGATGAATTAAGTGTGTGCATGCTTGGGTGGCGGTTGGGAGTATAGAGCGGGTGGGGGTGATGCCAATGCGCGCACCTCTTGATTATTTATTAGAAACAGATGTTCAGAATATAACCAATAGAACTATTATCAGTTAAAAACCACAAAACAACACAATAACAGCCACACCCAACACAAAACCTTAGAAAAAAAATAGGGAAGCGCTGCTCATGCCATAGGGAAAATGGTAAAGAATTTATGTGGCTATTGCGGCCGCCCAGACTCTCTGTCAACCTGTAGATTATTCACAAAGCGGGCCGCCCAGTTCAATTTATCAAAAGCTTGATTTAAAAAAACAAGACAGTTGAATAAAGTACACTCAGTGGCCGCTTAAAAAAAAGCAGCCAAAAAAAGTTGAGCAGGACGTTGAAGCGAAGCAAGTAAAGCCAGTAATCACAGCAATAAATACAAAGTCATGAAGTGCTTGGTGGAAATTCAAGGCAGCAACTCTAAACAAACCGACCGCTCATGCATGACGGTACTATATTTAGAGCCACGTCGTGGAAGGCCTGCAGGGGTCTTACAGTCACGCGCACTTTTTGCTAAAGAATAACTCTAAACCCCGACGTTTTTGCATGAGCATTTACTATATTAGAGCCAGTCAGTGGGGCCTGCAGTGGTCTTACAGTGCGCGCACTGCTGGCTGGCAAAAACCGTTCGGACCGAACGGTATCTAAAAATAGATCTTACGTCACCTGCTTTCAAGCCTGGGGGCTGCTGGCTAGCAAAAACCGTTCGGATCCGAACGGTATCTAAAAATGATCTTACGTCACCTGCTTTCAAGCCTGGTAGCCGAGCTTTTAGGGCGGCTCTAATCGCCAGTATTAGTACACCCGTCATTGTATATTTGAAGCATTTTATATGGGGGACAGTGCTGGCAACCAAACTCCTCTCCATACTAGTAATGTACTAAGGTCTGCCTAACCCTTCTAGTTTTTTCCAGAACATTCGAAAATCGTTATTCTGTTGCATAAGTTTAATAATGGTTTGGCGTTTGCTACCAGTTCATTTATACTGATTCCTAGCTTGTAAAATTTAGGATAGTTATAAAAACACACAGAAAGTTGAATGAGTTTTTTAGCAAACAATCCCGCCATGTTCACTTGCGTCTTGAAAAATGAACGCCATGTTTGTAGCGTTTTTTGTTTTTTTAAAACATGGTTTAGCTGTCTCAAGCCAGCGCCCAACAATCAACGCGTGATGAATTGTTTTTTCCTTGGCCAACTTTCAACAATGCAGCGCCATTTTTAAAAAAGAACCATCTCATCGATAGTCAAAACACGTATTGAAACTGGCTACATCTTGTTTAGCAATATTTCTTTCATTTTCTTGAACCAACAAACCTTTTAAGATAGTCGTTCATTTCCAAAGCAGTCGGTTCACTTTTTTTCGTTTTCTAGAAAAGCAATGCTTTTTTCCGGTTTCCCCCTGGAGAGAACATGCTTCGCCTAATTCTTTTCGACAAATACTCCCAACATACAGTTAAAGTAAAACTTGTGGTCTTGAATAGCACAACCTGTTCTTCAAAAACGTTTAGGGCCCTTTTAAAATAAAACACAAATAAAACACAGTGGCCACCACCGGGGCGCAGTCAAAACACAACCTTTTTGTGCGGTAGTCCGGGAAACAATTTGGGGAAACCGGTCTTGCCCACGTGGGCAGCCTCCCAGAATGTTCCAAAACATTTGCTGATGTAATATGTTGCAGCCTAGCCGAGTGCGCCGCGAGCCGTTTTTATTGATTTTTTGGTCGCACAGTTTGTAAACGGAGCGCTCGGCCTTCGTTTACACAGCGCAGCCGCGAGCCCTAAATTTAATGTCAGGGTTTTTTGCCCCGGGTTGCCCGCTGGTTTTCAAAGTTTGTAGGGAGAAACGAAAA
>JAFLJL010005792.1:0-13372 GCA_018398815.1 Conus ventricosus | reverse complement strand
TTTTTTTAGCAAAAAGGAACAATAGGCCGAAATTGACCAAGTGGGTTCTAGTCTACAGTCACATATAAGCACAAACTCTTACAGCTGGTGGTTGTTGATCCGAATATTTTTAATTCTCCCTTCGTTCTTTCCTACTATTTTTTCGTAATGCACTCACAATCATCAGGTTGATTTTTAAGGTACTGTATAGGCTTGCAATCAGAGAGAGGAGAGAGAGAGAGAGAGAGAGAGAGAGAGAAGAGAGAGAGAGAGAGAGAGAGAGACAAGACAAGACGAGGATAATAGATAAGCACTGATGTGCTTTTTTGCATCCAGTCCTCGCCCTGTGTAGGGTCAACAATATAAAATAAAAGGCAACAAAGGAAGCATGCAAAAGTGACTAGAACTACAATACAATAGGGATTGAAATTTAAAAAGGGAAGAAGAAGGGAAAAGAAAGAGAAGAGAGAGAGAGAGAGAGAGAGAGAGAGAGAGAGAGAGAGAGAGAGAGAGAGAGAGAGAGAGAGAGAGCAGGAGCGAAGGGAGTGCAGGGTAAGCCTGCAGAGAGAGAGAGAGAGGGGGGGGAGAGAAGAGAAGAGAGAGAGAGAGAGGGAGGGAGGGAGAGAGAGAGAGAGAGAGAGAGAGAGAGAGAGAGAGAGAGAGAGAGAGAGAAGAGAGAGAGAGAGAGAGGTGGGGGAGAAAGAGGCTAGAGTGGGTGCGATAAGAGAGCATGTTTAGAACAATCTGACAATCAAAAAATTCCAAAGAGATAAAAAACAATCAATTTTGAAACACCGGGGGAGGGGGGGGGGGGAAGAAATAAAGCACAAATGGAGGTGGGAATGCATAATGATAGCCCAGTCGCCACGGGTAGGAAGGGATATCATATGGATAAAAAAAATCAAGTCATTCCAGCAGAACCATGAGAGAGAGAGAGAGAGAGAGAGAGAGAGAGAGAGAGAGAGAGAGAGAGAGAGGAGAGAGAGAGAGAGAGAGAGAGAGAGAGAGAGAAAGTCACATAAGAACACAAGCATTTCGACAGAATGACAAGAGGGCAGGAGGTAGTAGGAAACACACACGCACACACACACACACACACACACACACACAAAACACACACACACACACACACACACACACACATACATGTACTCATATAAGACATACTTACTAAACAAAATAACATACATGTGCATTTCAAGTACAAAAACACTTTCTAAATAGTCAGGTACATACATAAGGCAAAGAGGGTGGTGGTGATTGGTGGTGGATTTATGGCGGAGTATGTAAGTACTGGCACATAAGATGGTTGCAATAATGGTGTTTGCAGGTTGATATGCATTGGCGCTGTTTGGTTGATTTCAGGGAGCGAGTTCCAATTGACCGGAACCTGAATATGTTAATGGATTTGATAATGTCCAATTCTAGGAAACACAGGGACATGAGTTTGGGTGTAAGAGTCCTTGAAGGAATTTATTGTGAATTGTGAACTATGTTGAGGGTCCTTCCCAGACACAATCTTGTGCATTATGATCCTTTGTTGCTATTCTAATTAAGAGAGAGAGAGAGAGAGAGAGAGAGTGGAGAGACGAGGAGAGAGATTGAGAGGGAGAGAGACTGACTGAGTGAGAGAGGAGAGAGATAGAGAACGAAACGAGATGAACGATCGAGCGAACGAATTGTGGTTTAATGAGGGAAAAGAATAAGGCACCAGTCAGTGGGCTTTTTTCCATCCGCCCTCAAAAATAAATACATGGTAGATATCATTGCATCGAACTGCTTATCACTCATAAACAACAATGAATACATGGCAATTTAGAATAAGAGAATGCCACAAGATAACTAGAGGAAGAGCGTGTGGGAGGGAGGGAGGGATGGAAAGGACTCAAGAGAGAGAGAGGTGGGGCCTTGGAGACACAGAATAAGAGACAGAGTCTCTGACAACAAGGAAGAGACCGTAAGGAAAAGGAAGAAGAAGAAGATGAAGAAGAAGAAGAAGAAGAAGATGGATGATGAGGACGATGACAAGAAGACTAAGGAGAAGAGGGAGGAGGAGGAGGAGGAGGAGGAGGAGGGGGAGGAGGAGGAGGAGGGGAGAAGCATATAAAAAAAATATTGGCACATGACCAACTACCACTGAAGAAGAGTGGTATTAAAACATCAAGTCATGGAATGAAGGGGGGGAATGAGAGAGAGAGAGAGACGAGGGAGGCGAGAGAGAGAGGAGCGGGAGGATGAGGAGAGGAGAGAGAGAAGGAGGGAGAGACGCTGAGGAGAGGCAGAGAGAGAGGAGAGAGAGAGCGAGAGAGAGGAGGGGGGTTAATCCAACCAAACCAAACAATTTATCGATTTTTTCAAAATGGCGTGACTGACGGCGGAGAACGAAAGCAAACTTTAGAAAGGAGAGGGTGTTAGTTACACCCCAATGACATTGACAACCAAAGCACATGACAAGAACATGATGCCGGTTATTCGTCACACCTTTCGGGTTTTCTTCAGGCCAAAAAAAAAAAAAAAAAAAAAACAAGAACGAAAAATGGACTTCATTTGTGTGTCCACGCCGTGGGGAGAAAAATAGCGGGGGGAGGATAGCCGGAAGAAGACCAAGAGGTTGGAAATGATTGTGTCTTGTCATGTGCTTTGTTTGTCAATGTCATTGGCGGTAACTAACCTCTCTTTCAAAATTTATGTATTGCGTGACCTTGTGGTCTTGGTGTCAATGTCAGTGAAGGCCATGTCGTCCACATCTCGTTTAGAATGTTGTTGATTTCTCGAGAGAAGTGATGTAGTGTGGATATTGTTTAATAATGATGAATGTATAACAGCAGGAAAAAGGGTTGGGGTTTGACCCAAAGTATTTTGGAAATAAATGCGTTGACAGACCCAAAAGTGGTGAGGAGATGGTAGTGTTGGGAAAGGTTGGATGGTTGTGGTGTGGACGAGTGGAGGTCTGGGTTAAAACGATAAAGATGGTGGACCCTACTCAGGCGGAAACATAGAGGTGGAGCCCAGCCAGTTATTATGTCATTTTCTATTAATTAAGATACAGAGATGAAGATGGTGGAAGACAGCTGCTGATTTAGCATTTATTGATTTTTGTAAGCTCGTTTAATGTGGTTTGAGCATGGTCTTTTGTTCATACACTGTTCACAAATGGAGTTAAGAATTAATGGTAATGTTTTTATACATTTTGAGAAAGAATGCTACACCATGATTAAACCATTTGTTAGATATTTTAGCTGCTGGTGACTCTTAGATATTTTAGATGTGGGTGGACTCTTACCTAGTTATTTGAACGTTTGCAAGTATCTGAAGTCAAAGTTTATATCTTAGTCCTACTTTATTTTCCATTTGTATTACAGACTCGCACATGGACTGATTTCATGGGCAGAAGCAAAACAATTCATACTGGTGATGTGGACATTTTCATACTGATGTGTGCTGATATATTTATAATGTGGAAAATGCCGCGACAACATCAACCAATAAACAACATAAATGTAGCCAATGCCTCGGACAAATAAATATTACAACTAAATGCAGTAAAAGCCTCGACAAATCAATAATAACAACTGATTATACATAATGCCTCGACAATTTCAAACATACAAAATAACATGTAGCAAATGCCTCGACATACAATAACTACTAAATGTAACAAATTGCCCGGAAAATCAACTATAACAACTTGATTATAGCAAAGGGCCTCAACACTCAACAATACAAATAAATGTGCAAATACCGCGAAAATCAACAATAACAGCTATTAAAACAAATGCAACAATGAACATATCAGCTCAGAAACACACTGTATCGACAAGAAATACATCACACAACAATCACAAAAAAACAGTTCAAGAAATAACACAACAACAACAACAAACAAAACAGGCAGACAAAACAACATTAACATTCAGTTAGAATAACGAAAAAAATACATCAATAATATACAAACTAACAAACACAAAAAACCCACCCCACACCTTACAATCGAACCAAACGCAACAAGTGCAATGAAGTGTTTTTTCTACACTCAGAGAAGTTCGTTTATATCACTAGCACTTCTGGCACGCGCAACACACTCTACCTTACCTGGTCAGGCCTGACTGGGTTTGGGGGTTTCGTCAGGATTCTTCATGCCCTTCACTGGCAGGACTGACCAAGTAAGGTCTGTCACACACAGGTCTGCGACGCACTCTGTCCAAGCCGTGCTTGCACCTTTCCTCAGTGTGGTTCAAGCAGCAGGTACACTGGCGTTCTGTTCAGTGTTCCACCTCCGGGCCCAGCAGTGGTACTGGCGAACCGTATCCTAGCGTGTGTCCGGTCTACGTTTATATATATATATATATGGATATATATGAAATGTTCCCTTTGGTCTCTCACGTTGTCTCACAATCTCAGTACCTGTCTGCCGCCCCCCCCCCCCCCCCCCCCCCCCCCCCCCCCTCCCCCTCCCCCTCTTCCTTCTTCCCCCTCCCCCTCCCCCTTATTTTTCTGTTTCCCCTCCTTTTCTCCCCTCTCTCCTTTCTCCTTCTCTCTCTGTGATGTGTGTGTGTGTGTGTGTGTGTGTGTGTGTGTGTGTGAGTGTGTGTGTAGGCTGGTGGTCCATGAGTGCATGTGTTTCGCCTTGCATGCAACAGTTATCAGCATGGCCTCATTTTACCTGAACAGGAATTTCCCGTAAATGATGTCATTTCACTTGATGGTCACACACACACACATGCATGCATGCACACACGCACGCACACAGACACGCGCGCGTACGCACACACACACATTTAAGATGTTTTACCCAATCCAGTCTGCATTGTTGTCAGTTTCTTTGAGGGTTTGTTTGGTTTTTTTGTTGTTGTTTTGTGCTCTCTCCCATTCTGTATGTGTGTGTGTGTGTGTGTGTGTGTGTGTGTGTGTGTGTGTGGTGTGTGTGTGTGCACGCGCACGAAAAAAAGAGAAAGATAAACGGCAGACAGACCACAGACTGACTTCAGAATTAGGCATTTGCACAGTATTACTAAACTTGTGTGGATTGTGCTTCCCTATATCTTAATGATTTAAAATCTTACATGATTTAAAACCATGGCCATTTGATGGGCAAGTTGTTTTCTGTAGGCGATGGGGTATACTTTACCTACTGTAGAGGCCAGGTCAGAAAAAAACAATAATGCTCAATCCTGTATATGCTCTCCATGTGTGCTTGGACTGAATGATGTGTGAGTTGGTGAGAGCAATGAAATGAGATGACAGTGACATGGCTTGTATCTATCACCTAAACACTCTTGGAGTCACCTGGAACTGAATGATGTGCGAGTTGGTGAGAGCAATGAAATGAGATGACAGTGACAATGGCTTGTATCTATCACCTGAACACTCTTGGAGTCCACCTGATGCATCTTAACAATGACCAGGTCACTGAACACATTTCATACAGGGAGTGGTCATCGTGTAGGGCTGTTTTGTTCACCCTGCCACAGAGGCAGCCACACTCCATCTTCAGAGGACAGATGATATGAAGTCTTCACACATCTAATTCCATTCCACAGAACACTGCCTATGCTGACAGAACAAAGCACATTCTGTGCTTCATTCCATTTCATGACTCTGTCCAGCATCAGTACATGTGTGAATCCAGCATCAGTACATGTGTGACTCCATTCTGTGCTCCATTCCATTTCATGACTCTGTCCAGCATCAGTACATGTGTGACTCCAGCATCAGTACATGTGTGACTCCAGCATCAGTATATGTGTGACTCCATTCTGTGCTCCATTCCATTTCATGACTCTGTCCAGCATCAGTACATGTGTGACTCCTATTTTACACCATCTATATTTGGTTTGCATTTCAACAGAGAATTTATTGTTCAAATCGCATCACAATTTCATGTTGAAAATGCCCACCCACAGCCTGCTACACCCCAGCAACAAAAGAAAACAAAGTTCTTCTGTTTGTTCAATTACACAAACATTCTGTGCCAAATCAACATCCCAAACTGTCCTATAACAACAGAGAAATCATCATAGAATCTTCTCTCTATTAAAGAATCAACTATGATTGCATAGACTGCATGTACATGTGTGTATGTGACTGAGCATGTGAAGGTTGTACATTGTGAAGACTGAGTGACATTGACAGTGAGAGAGACAGACAGACAGACAGACAGCCAGGGACAGACAGAGAGAAAGGAAAGTGAAATGAGTACATTGGTGAATGATTGAGAGAAACAATGAACATAAATTTTAAGTGTGGATAGATCAACATTCATACACAGTTCCTGCACAACAACAACAAACAAAAGTACACAAATATTCATTTGGTTTTAATGCAGGAATGATAACATACAACCACAAAAACAAATTCAACTCCTAATAATTAAAAGGAGACCACATATTGCAGTCAAAACAAGATTCAGTTTGCACAGTCATCTGAAAAAAAAAAAAAAATTGCAGACCGAGAATCAATTTCATAAACATCATGTTTGTTACATACACCACACATATGTGCGTACATGCACACACACATTGCTCAAAGTCTTCCAGAAAACATTTGCCCTAACAACAAAGGCCATTGTGAACAGACTCTCTCTCTTTCTCCCAAACTATACTGAGAGGCAAAGAAAACGCAATTCCATTGTCAACTGACAATTTTATTGAAATGAAACAAACACACATCAAAGCAAATAGTGTGACAAAAGTGCGACCACTGTACATTAGTTTGCCTATAACAGGTGCACATTCGCCTGAAGTGAAGCCCATTTTAGGCGCGACAGAAGGAATACACTGTCAATACCTGGTGTTGAGCACGAACACAAGCTTGCAAACGTCGGGGCATTGAAGCGCACAAACGACGGATGATACGGATCGGTATCACGTTCCAGTGATGCTGCAATGCTTGGGTGAGCTCAGCAACGGTAGTTGGGGATTCTGCTGACCTTGCACACGTCGTCCAAGTTCGTCCCACAAATGTTCAATGGGATTCATGTCTGGGGACACGGAGGGCCATTGCATGACATCCACATTGCTGTCCCGAAGGAAATTTCGTGTGAGAACGGCTGTGTGGGGTCGAGCATTGTCCTGCTGAAACACTAGTCTGTTGCCACCATGCTGTCTCCAGAGAGGAAGAAGAACTGGCTCAAGAACAGTGTCAATATAACGCCTTGCCGTCAAGTTGCCTGGCACAAACACAAGCTCCGATCGAAATTGAGCATTTATGGCCCCAGACCATTACCCCTCCACCCCCATAACGATCTCGCTCAATGACACAGGGTTGCGCAAAACGTTCACCCTGACGTCGATACACACGATCACGGCCATCCGGGAAAGAGACATTGAACCGGGATTCATCCGAAAAAACAACATTCCCCCAAACCCTGTTCCCCAGAAAGCCACCTGGGGGCAGCCCATCGCTGGCGTGCTAGTCGATGGCGAGGGGGTTAAGATCTAAACCTTGGATATGGTCGACGTGCCGTAGTCGTGCTGCTGCCAGACCCCGACGCACGGTACGGCTGCTGTTGGTCTTTCTCTAGTCCAATAGTGTTGCGGGCTGTTTGTGCAGCTGGCTGGAAACGATTCCGGAGGTCCCTTCGTGACAATGTAGCGGCCCTGTCGTGCCGTCGTCACCGTTGGACGCCTGGGCGTGGCGGTCGTTTACACTTCCAGTGTTTTGGTGCCGAGTCGCAAGACGGGTTATGGTTGATGGGTGTACATTGAACTGTTGTGCGGCCCTGTGTGAGCAGTGCCTGCCCTCACATTGCCAATGGCTTGATTTCTCTGGTCTGTAGTTAACCGCGGCATGGGTGCGTACGAGTGTCAGTAAAACGCCAATGTGTGTTTTTATAGGGGACAGTCATGGGGCTGTTTGCATGCAATCACGTATGCCTGTGTGCCACGTGTTTTGCAGTTACCCGTAAAAGATGTGTTGGAGTGGTTTACTCATGACGTCATGAACCCAATTTGGCCCTGTCAATACAGATCGTCGCAATAACAACATACGCGTGCTAGGTTGCATGCCTCGGGGCTTTAATTCACTTATTTTGGCTGAGGTGACATTTTTCGGGGACGAAATGGGGATTGCGTTTTATTGCCTCTCAGTATACTCTGTTCCTACTGTGTCCAATTCTTTCTTGCATTTTGTAGAATGCTGTGTTTATCAACAGAAAACATTGACGGCCAGGGAAATTAAAAGCAAAGCATGAAAGGCAGAAATTTGGTAAAAGCAGGGGATGGAGGAAGGGGAGTGGGGCAGTTCATCATCCAAGTGTTTGAAAACCAGGGGAGAAGAGGGAGGGGGGAGGGGGTGGACCACAGCACAGCCTCCTGTTCCCACAGTTCACACTGTATATTGTGCAACCAGTTTTTGCTCTTTCCAGAGAGAAGAGGGAGAGGGGAGGGGGTGGACCACAGCACACCCTCCTGTTCCCACAGTTCACACCCTTACTATTGTGCAAACACTCTTTTGCTCTTTCCAAGATACATTTTTTTTTGTCCAAACAGATTTTTTTGTTTTCTGCTGGACCACTACAAAGAAAAAAAAATTGGGGCCATTTTCCCGCTGAGAGCAGTAGAGTGATCTGAACATACAAAGAGAAGCCTGCACGAGCACACACACTCACCACACACCCACACAACACACACACACCGCACACATGCACACACACACACCTATGAGGACATAATCAGATCATCATCCAGTTCATCCACTCATAACAATGGCACAGTGAAAGGCATGACCCCGAGACAGATGAGGAGACAGTACTTCACACTGAACCCTGAATTATGTGCAGAAATTTTTCATGTGCCAGTACAACCTCAGTGACACAACCATGAAAAGCATCTGACCCAACAACCCAAAAGTGCAGTAGGCCTTACAACGTTTTCATCACAAAGACACATGGAAATTCCCTCCTTTATCTGTCTTTAGTTGATGGTCACTAGAAACTGGTGCAATTTTTTACAAATCAAAATAACACAATGCAAACCAATATTTATATATAGAAATTTTCATTGCCATTCCTTTTGATATACCCACTATACAGAAACATATTATGGCTTACAGAAAAATACATTCATGGTTTATATTCACAATCAGAACTCAAAGCACATTATTTATACTTAGTTTAACTCAATTTGAATTTGAATTATAGTAATCAAATTCACACACACACACAAATAAAAACAAATTCAGAAAGGCAATTAAGCAAGAGGAGTGGGCAGGGGCAATGGGTGGAGGGTGGGGGTATTAAAACACACAGAAAGAGGAGGGGGAAGAGAAGGGAAGCAGACATGGGGACGGTAGGAAAAAGCAGACATGGGGACGGCAGGAAGAAGAAGACAGGGGGACGGCAGGAAGAAAAGACCTGGGGACGGCAGGAAGAAGACATGGGGACGGCAGGAAGAAGACATGGGGAGGCAGGGAAAAAGCAGACAGGGGGACGGCAGGAAGAAGACAGGGGGACAGCAGGAAGAAGACATGGGGACGGCAGGAAGAAGAAGACATGGGGGAAAGGCAGGAAGAAGAAGACATGGGGACAGCAGGAAAGAAGACATGGGGACGGCGGAAGAAGACATTTGGGGGCGGCAGGGAAGAAGCAGACAGGGGGACGGCAGGAAGAGACATGGGGACGGCAGGAAAAAGAAGACATGGGGATGGCTGGAAGAAGCAGACAGGGGGACGGCAGGAAGAAGAAGACATGGGGACGGCAGGAAGAAGACAGGGGGACGGCAGGAAGAATTTAGACCGGGGGACAGCAGGAAGAAGAAGACATGGGACGGCAGGAAGAGACATGGGGACGGCAGGGAAGAAGAAGGGGGCGGCAGGAAGAAGCGACAGGGGGACGGCAGGGGAAAAAGCAGACATGGGACGGCAGGAAGGGAACAGGGGGGAAAGATGGAGCCAGCACTAAAAGGCAACGACGTTGAAATTGCAATAACCATTTAAATCTGCCAAAATGAAGAGGTGCTGTGAGGTGGTGGGGGAGGGGGTACGTGGTGGACGGGAAGGGATGGAACCAGGGGTCAGCATCTCACTTTCCAGTGAACTCCCACACCAAGTACACTGCAGAGTTGTATCACTCGGGATTGACAGTCCACTGCTATGAACTCCCGCATCATGTACACTGCAGAGTTGTATCACTCCGGGATTGACAGGTCCTACTGCTATGAACTCCCGCTTTATGTACACTGCAGAGTTGTATCAATTTTCACCTGCACTATCTTTCATATCTTTGTTTTAATTTGCCAGTGTATAGCTTTCAGCACACATTATTCACTGAAAATTTCATCACCTTATGTTTCTACAAGCAACTTGTTGTGCAAGTCTTATTGCACACAACACGTGCACATGATTTCTGTTCAGTGTGGATTTTGCGTCTCTTTAGGCTACCTAGTACCTACAAGCATATAACTCTTACTGCACACATCGCTTGCAATGATTTCTGACCAGCTTGAATCATATTGTGAATTCTCTTTAGACTATCTGGCAGTCTAAAAGTCTTACTGCACACATTACATGCAAATGGTTTCTCCCCCAGTATGGATCATTTTGTTTCTTCAGGTGACTTGCCTCTCTAAAATTCTTACTGTTTCACATCACATAAAAATAATTTCTCACCAGATAAATCTTGTATTTCTTCTGGTATTTCTCCTGTGTAAAGGTCTTACAGCACAATCTCTTTCCAACGGTTTCAGACATGTGTGGATCAAACTTGTGTGCCTTCAGACCAATTTGCCGATGTAAATCTCATACTACACACATCACATGAAAATGATTTCTCACCAGTATGGATCATCTTGTGTTTCTTCAGATTACCTGCCCATGTAAAACTCTTACTGCACACATCACATGAAAATAATTTCTCACCAGTATGGATCATCCGTGTCTCTTCAGGTCACTTGCCCATGTAAAACTCTTACTGCCACTTCACATGAAATTTAATTTCTTACCAGTATGGATCATCTTGTGTGTCTTCAGATGACTTGCCCGTGTAAAACTCTCACTGCACACTTCACATGAAATAATTTCTGACCAGTATGGATCATCTTGTGTGTCTTCAGACAACTTGCCGTGTAAAACTCTTACTGCACACATCAATGAAAATAATTTCTGACCAGTATGGATCATCTTGTGTGTCTTCAGATGACCTGCCTGTGTAAAACTCTTACTGCACACATCAGATGAAAATAATTTCTCACCAGTATGGTCATCTTGTGTCTCTTCAGGGCACCTGCCCATGTAAAACTCTTACTGCACACTCACATGAAAATAATTTCTCACCAGTATGGATCATCTTGTGTGTCTTAAGATGACTTGCCCGTTGTAAAACTCTTACTGCACCCATCACATGAAATAATTTCTCACCAGTATGGATCATCTTGTGTGTCTTCAGATTATATGCCTCTGTAAAAGTCTTACTGCATACATCACATGAAAATTTCTGATCAGTATGGATCATCTTGTGTGTCTTCAGATTATATGCTCTGTAAAAGTCTTACTGCATACATCACATGAAAATTTCTGATCAGTATGGATCATTTGTGTGTCTTCAGGTTACTGCCCATGTAAAAGTCTTACTGCACACTTCACATGAAAATAATTTCTCACCAGTATGGATCATCTTGTGTGTCTTCAGATAACTTGCCCGTGTAAAACTCTTACTGCACATTCACATGAAAATAATTTTCACAGCATGGATCATCTTGTGTCTTCAGATGACTTGCCTGTGTTAAAACTCTTACTGCACAGAGAACGAATAAATACCAAGCCTAGCTCAACGCCCTCAACCAGTTTCGGGCGGTTGCCCTAGGCTAGGTATTTATTCGTTCTCTAACTAGTAAACCCTACAAACATGCATACTGTGTAGGATTATCCGTTTTCAATACTAATTTACTAAACTTTTCAGATTTTAGTTTTTGCTTAATCCTGTGTTTTTCCTGATCATTTTCAATAACATCATTTTCACGCATACATTCATCAAATGCGTCTTGTCTTTCATGTGAAATAAAATTACAGTCTTTAACTGTTCTCTAAAGTCTTTTAAAACTGAGTTATATTTTTGACATAAAATCCACACACTTATTCCAGCATGTCTTCCACTGAAAGCTAGTTTTGACAAAGTGTTTCTCTTTTTAACTATGTCTCTTTCTGCCGAACAGTCATTTATAATAAATAGTGTCTGCGTTCCTTCAAACAGTCTATAAAAGTGTTCTAAACACTCACTCAGTTTATTGCTAGGATCAACTAAGTATATGTCATCATCTGTCCATATAAAACCTTCTATCATGATATGCTTTGTTCCATTTAAGTGTTGGACAGAAAATCACAATATGATCAAAATTATAGCGATAAACTGTTTGTAATAGGTCTAGGACAAATATTGTTTTTCCACAACCAGTCTGTCCACAAATCAATGAACAATGAGGAGTTTTTGTCATAAAGTTTAACTGCACCATAGTTTTATAACAGAATTTAATCTAATCCAGTTATTATGTTTATCATACTCTCTGTCAAAACTTGTTCAGTATAATAAAATCCTATAAGGTCTAAATGTGTAGATTAATCCAAGTCAGTTCTCTGAGATTGCTTCTATTTAGACTAATATTGATTTTGTCATGGTTGTAATGACCTTAATCTCCCCACGTTGTAAAGAACGACGACAGTAACTTTAAGTTTTTCAAAGTCTAAGTTTTGCCAGCTAATTAGAATTCCTTTTAAAAGAACGTCACTAACGCCCACAGCCCCATTCCTCTCTCATCTTTTAAGACAGAAATTTCAAATATCATTGTGAACGTGTCTCTAATTTTATTTGTGGAATGAACTGTAATTTTGTAGAAGCATCTTTCAAAACTGATTCCTTTCTGTGAAGGATGTACTGTTTGCTCCCAAACGGCTTTATTTCGATCTCTTTCCGACTATTGTCTTCTGTGTAAGGCTTACATGTAAAGGACCAGAGTTGAGTGCTTTTCTGAAACTTTTTGGCGGCCAAAAAATGTAAATGGGCTTATGAATTCAAATTTTATATCCCATTCTAAATGTGGTTTAAGTGCCATTTGTTGTCAGTTTTTCGAACTATTTTATATTCATAATAACCTGAATTATTTGTTTTACATGCGCAGTTGTTTAGTTTAGGAAACTTTTTGTTGTCGCTTACTTCTTTACGTTTATAATGCATCTTTGCTGTACTCAAAACCATACAAAGGCCTTCTCACCGTCTGTTCAAAGTCCTCGTGTCTGAAGTCTTTAATTCTAAAGTTAAAAACTTAAGGCGCTAATGTTGCTCTGATTTTCTGGTCACGGACTTTTTTGAACAACTTTATTTATTTCTAAAACAATGTGTGGTTATCACTTTACAAATTTTCCTGTTTGTCTGCGATTTTTATTTAAATGATCGACCCTCCCCAAA